>JALBCR010002372.1:0-274162 GCA_030710515.1 Abscondita cerata | reverse complement strand
GAGAAAAGAGTAGAACTCTTGGGAAAAAAGAAAGAAGAAAAATTGGTAGTAAAGGGATGAAATAAAGGGAGGAAGAATGAAATAAAACAAGAAATGGAGGTTGATAAAGAAGATCTAGGATTGGAAAAGAAAATAGAAGAAGCCGTGGAGATAAGAAAAGGTATAGTGATTATAAAATGTCGAGTTTGGAGGACAAATAGAGATACTAAAGAACAAAGTAGAATGAAAGGTACCAAAATATACATAGACGAAGATAGGACAAAGGAGAGGGAAATACAGATGAAGATAAGAATGGAAGCAAAAAGTGGAGGAAGAGGGTTTGAGAGTGAAAATTGGATACAGGAAAATGTGGGTGGGGAGAAGAAAGAAGATGGGTGGAGAACAGGGGAGGATAAGAAAATGGACACAAAACTAAACATTGAAAGGGGGGAGGGCAAAGAAAAAAGGAATAAAAGGGTGGGGGTAAAAATAAGAAAAATAGATCTTATTTTGGAACATTGCGTGGATAAAAAACAAAGTGTAGATTTTGGAACTATATAAAGGGTTTTAAAATGGTAGGTTTAGTAGAAACTTGGATGGAGGAAAAGAATGGAGTACATGGAAAGATAAGATGCCGAAAGAATATGTATGGGAAATTCAGTATGCAAAAGAAAAAGAGAGAGGAAGGGAAGGCGAAAGGAGGATTAATAGTGGGGTAAGAAAAGAATGGGAAATAGAAAAGGAAATAGAAGAAGAAAATGTAGAGGGGATGATTAAGATCAGAGTAAAGACGGAAAAAAGGGAAAAGTATAATATTTTTACGATATATGGAAAGAAAAAATGGACACAACAAAAGCAATTATAGAAAAGGCAATAGAAGAAAGGGATGAAGGCAAGTTGATTATAGGAGGAGATTTGAATGCTAGGATAGAGGAGGGAGGAATAATGGTAAATGGAGATAAGAAATAGGATATCAATGGATAAGAAAATAAACGGACAAGGAAAAATTTTGATAGAACTATGTGAAGAGAGTTGGACAATAATGAACGGAAATTTGGAAGAAGGAAAGGGGAATTTACATATGTGGGAGAAAGAGCCAGTCAGTAATAGATTATGTGATTATAAACGAAAAAGTAAGGAGGACATAGAAACACTAAGAATAGGAGAGGAGATAGAATCGGACCATCAGCCGCTAGAAGTAGTCATGATGGAAGAAGGAGAGAAAGAGGTACAAGAACAAGAGGTATGGAGAGAAAAGTATGGACTGAAGAGAGTATAAAAGGTATAAAGAGGAAATGGAAGAGGAAGTAAATACTAAAGGAGAGGTGGAGGAAGAGATGGAGAGAATTACAGCCGGGATGGAATTGGCAACAGAGAAGATAAAGTATAGATTAAGAAAACAATTAGGGAAAGAAAAGATTGGTGGAACGGAGAATGCAAGAAGGGAAAAAAATTAAGAAAAGGAAGAAGGAAATGGAAAAAAGAAAGATAGAGATAGATGAATACAAAAGGTTAAGTAAATTTAAGGAATATGTGAAAAATAAAAGAAGAACATAAAAACAAACCGAGATAAAGATTAGAGAAATTAAAAATGAAGGACAGGTATAATTCATTAATAAAAAGGAAAAAAGGAGGAAGGATGGAAGCAAATATAGATGGGGAAAATGGGAAGAACATGCAAGAAGTTAGTAGGAGAGAGTGAAAAAAAGCAGAAATGAAGAAGTTGGAAAAAAGTTAGACACAGATAAGAAAAGAAGAAATGGAGGAATAAAGAAGAAATGGAAAGAACAAATGAATAAAACAAAAAAAAAAGAAAAAGAGAAGAGACGGAGATAAAAGGACAATGGAGAATAGACAGCAAAAAGGAAAACAGAAGGACGGATGGAATACAAGAGAACAATGGAGGTAGGAGAAGAATAGAGAAAAAGAAAGTATTCGAGAGAATATGGAAAGGAGAAGGGTTTCCAGAAAAATGGAGAGAGGCAATAATATGCCCAATTTACAAGGGAGAGATAGAAAGAAAGCGAACAACTATAGAGGAGTAGTATAATGAATGCAGGCTATAAGATATATGAAATAGTTAGAAAAATTGGAAAAAGAAATAGAAGAAAAGAATATAATACCGGATTGGCAAGCAGGATTTAGGAAAGGAAGAGGAACGATAGACAATATATACATATTAAAGCACATAATTAATAAAGAGTTAGCAAAGAAAGGAGGAAAGATGTACGCAATATTTCTAGACATTAAAGCGGCATTTGATAATGTGGAAAGAGGGATTATGGAAAAGGATGGAGGAGGTAGGAATAAACAGAGATATAAAAAATGCAATAGAGGAAATATACGAAGAAACAAGGTGTAGAACGAGGGTAGGGAGGAAGCTAGGTAGAGAATTTAGGACGGAAAAGGACTAAAACAGGGATGTCCGCTAAGCCAATCTTATTCTCGATATACATTAGTGATCTTGAGGAGGAAATGGAAAAAATCAAGTAGGAGGAATAGTATAGGAAGAAAAAGATATGGGTTTTAGCTTATGCGGATGACATTGTGGCAATAGCGAAAATGAAGAAGAGATGAGAGGAGTAGTTAAATTATGAAGAAATACCTAGAAAATAAAAAACTAGCAGCAAATGTCAGGAAAACAAATTATGGAATTTAAAAAAAGAAAAGGAAGACAGAAAGGAGGTGAAATGGTGGTGGGGGGAGGAGGAGGTAGAGAGAGTAGACAAGTATAGATACTTAGGTTACAACATCAGATATGATAACAAAGATGGAGACCATATAAAAGAGATGAAAATGAAAGGAAATAGAATAGTAGGACAAGTATGGGGTTAGGGAAAGGATATTTGGTAAAGATATAGAGAAAAAGGAGATGGATGTTTGAAAAAGTTGGTAAAAGTGTGGTACTGTATGGAGCGGAGATTTGGGGTTGGAGGGAATGGCAAACTGGAGAAGATACAGGAGAAATACTGGAGGTGGACGTTAGGACTAGAGAAAGAGAGACACCAGGGGTATATAGTGGAAGAAGAGCTAGAAATAGAAAAAATAAGGATACAAACAGGAAGAATTGCAGTAAGGTATGAAGAAAAATGGGAAGTAGGAAGGAAAATGAAATACTTTATGAAGTTTGGAAGAGATCGAGGCACAGAAGGTAAAATATGGGGAAGAAGAAAGAAGAAAATACTATGAAAGAGTGGGATACGAGAGAAGAGATAAAGAGATTAAGAGAGGGGGAGAAGATGGAAGAGAAATAATTGCAAGAGATAAAGATACTCAGAAGCAGGAAAGAAGAAGGCAAAAATAAAGGAAGGAAAATATAACGAGAAATACATAAAAATAATGACAGACAAGACACCAAGGTACATAACAGAAGGAAAGGAATGAATGAAATAAGAATGATTGCAAGGTTCAGAATGGGTAATGAAGAAAATGAAAATAAATATTGGATGAGTGATGAGGAGAGTATGCAGGTTGTGTGGGGATGAATGGGAAAATATAATACATATAAAAGAGGGATGCAGGAAACAAGACATGAGGAAAAGGAATGGAAGTTACTACTAGGAGAGAAAGGGAAGGAAAACAATGGATGAGGAAGTGTTGGAGAGGAGGAAAGGGATGGAGGAGAGGAAAAGAAAAATACTGAAAGTTTAGAGAAGAGGGATGGAAGGTTGAAGAAGGAAACAGAAATTAGTTAAATTATAATTTAATGAAATATTATGTTGTTTTTATTTATTTTTGAGATTGTAAAGGGACAAACTGAATCTTTTGTTATAGAAAATTTTTTTAAGACAAAATAAATATTGAATTGAATTGAATTGAATTGACTACTAAAATAGACTACTTCATACAAAGCTAGAACGTAAGTTAGAAATGAGACGATCCGAGAAAGCATGAAAATGATAAGTAATGTTTCCGAGAAATTGAGAAGAAGCAGTTAAGTGAAGGACGTAAGATGTGCAAAAAGGGAGGACTCCAAAGAAATTCGGAAAGATAATTGTAATAAGCTTGGTTAAAGTAAAAGATTTAGAAGAAGATATGGCTTTTGGTAGAATGGAGTTGAAAACTGGGGACAGGAGTAGCGGCACAGTCCGTAGAGAACCTGTATATATATGTACAAATATTTAAATTCAATAACTTTTTCTGACATCTAGTGTCTACTCGTATATATATAATTCATTAATAAAATTAGTAATTTTGATGTGTATTTATTCTAACCTTCCTATTTAATTTAGTCTGGATTCGAAGCTGTTCCTTGGGAATAAAGCTGTTTAGCTGCTTATTAATGACTTTCCTTTTTTAGTCTTATTGTTGTTAAATGTAGGAATGTTGATTGTTTAAGGGCAACCCTAATACTATATTTTTCTTTATCAAAACTTACTTTTATTTTTATTGACAAATTTTGAAAACAACGTTATGAAATTCAGCTGGACTCCTAACAGCAACAGCCATAGCTTGGATTAATTTGTAGCCATTTTGATACAAAACCATTTACCTATGATTCCGTTTTTCGAAAGCACCACTTTGTATAATATTGTATTAATATAATCACTAATCAATAATAATACAATATTTATCAAATACAGAATAAGAATTCAACCTTACATCAGCAATAAAATAGGAAAAAAAACTTTGGGCAAGAAAAAAGGAAATTATTTGTGGCAGGGAGGATAATGAAAGGGAAGATGATACTTAGAAAGAGAGAAGAGAAAAAGGAAGAAATATAGAGGAGGAAATGATAAAAAGTGAGTGAGTACTCAAGTGCGTAAGAAAAGAGCAAACACGTCGAATACATGAGAGGAAAAAAATTATAGCAATATTCAAGTTTGGCAATGAAAATGAGGTTCTAAATATTGGTGGCAAAATGCAAAAAAGAGTGTAGGGAAAAGGAGGGAAATAGAAAGAAATAATAATAATTAGTTTTGGTTTATGTTTAATGTAGAATAGAGTCCTTTTGTTTTAAAATTGTGTGTAAAACAATTGTGCAACTTAACATGCTCTCAACTCTTTCTTTTGATTATTCTTATTGTACCAAGCTAGCATCACTTGTTATTGGAATAATTTGGTAATTGGACATATTTTTTTATCTATTTTGCTATTACTAGTTTCCAACGTTGTATAGATAAGAAATATGTTAAATTACCAAATTATTCCACATACAATAAATGGTCTTTAAAAATATTTTTAGAATTTGATTATAAAGCAGTAATCTCTAGTAGTAACAACTTACAAAATCTTTTAGGCAATCAAAAAGACCCAATAGAAATGTGTGATAAATCGGGAATATATAAAATAAATTGTAAAGACTGCAAACAAGTATATATAGGGCAAACCAAGAGACCTATTGAAACTCGTTTTAAAGAACATTTAGCTCATGTAATAAATATCATGGCACAGATAGGTCCAATGTTGCCATGCATGTATGCTTAAAAAAAGCCATAGAGTAGGCGACATTAGGAATTAATTAAGAGGGTAGATAATAAAACAAACTTGATTCTTGTGAAAAGTTTGAAATTTTTAAAACAGTAGTTTAATTATGATGATAACAAGTCCATTAGGATTCTGAATTATTCAAGCTACAGTGACCGGCAAAGAGTTTGCATGAAATAAGAGAAAATTTTGTATTGAGATATCGAAATTTCTTTTGGCAAATGAATTTAGCAAATCAAATGACAAAAAGCACTTTGTGTTGTTTAGAATTAGATTATGCGATCTATGTGCAAATTTTCAAAAAGAAATAACGACTTTTCAAAATATTAGTTTCCTGACATTTTTCAGAAATATTGAGAAAACAAATTTTTGCTTTTGATTTGCACAAAACACAATAAAACTAACAAATAAACTTCACAATCAGTAATTTTATTTATTAATCTACCAATGGACGGTAAGAACAAATAACATTGTTTTTCAGGATGAACTTTTGTTACAATAGCCTACAGAAAGAAAACAAAAGTTGAAATTACAAATTTAGAATTATTTTAAAATAGTCCTAAATGATCAATTCTTCTATTCTAAACCCAATTTAAACATTTTTTACAATATTGCCTGGATATAAGCTCATACAAAACATACAAAATTTCGGAAAAAATGCCGAAAAACTGATATATTTGAAAAGTCCTTATTTTCTACTTAAAATTTGCACATAGACGTATAATCTAATTCTGAACTACTTTTAGAATTTTTAATATCTTGTCATCTAACTTCACTTTTTACATATTTAAAGGGATATTTTTTAAATTTGCTGCCAATTTACGCGGCACGATATCCAAATTATGTCCTTGTGATATAGTTTTGGCATACATTTCAAAGGCAAGGTTTGAAGAACACAGGAAAATATTAAGAGCGTACTGGGATATATTCTAGGAAATCTTCATGTTAGCTCAAAAGCATTATCTCTTAAGTTTAGTATATCACGAACAACGGTTTAAAATATTTTGAAGGATCATAGGTAAGTTCTAATGGCCATTAAAATATAAGAATTTTAAATTACTTTAGAATGCACCCGTGTCATGTCGTTTTGCATCAGGCCTTGAAAGAGAAAAAGACTTTTGATCGAAGTTTGGACTATTGCTATTGGATTTTAGGAATGAAATGCAAAATAGAAAATTTTTATTTCAAATTTTTTGGACCGATAAAATCACTTTTAAAAATGACGGAGAGTTAATCTGCACAATATGCATAATTGGACTGCAAAATTCCACATTGGTTGCGTGGAGTTCAGCACCAAGGACGTCGAAGTTTTTGAGCAATTCTTAAATGACAATATGTTTCTTGACTTTTGGCCAATCAATTACCGCTGTTGTTAGAATATGTGCCACTGAAAACACGGCAAAAGTTGTTTTGCAGTTTGATGGTTACCCATCACATGTAACGGTTGTAGTTCACAAATAATAATAAAAGAAAGCGACGGCTCTAGCGATAAACCTAACAACCTAGAGAGAAGAACAATACTATTCGACTCGAAGTAGCGCACTAAATTCGCGGAAGATCCAGTATTTATAGTAGTTAGCACAGCAGTGTTTGGCTTAGTCGGTGAGTTGAGAGGTCATTGAGAAACTGTAAAGAAATAGACTGCTGTCTAACAAGGCGCTACCTAGTTGGGTAATAGAAAGAAATAAAACCGACCAACAGGAATTCAATAGGTTTTACTAAAGGTCTAATACACTAAAACGAATACAAATTAGAGAGACAAATAGACAATTAAAATTTAACAAATAAAATTTACAATATTAGGAATATGTGAGAAGTAAGAGAAACTATCGCATAAGATTTACGGGCTTTAGCAAGAACAATTTAATTAAAGCTCACAATCAAAGTGTCGAAATTTAGTTAAGCTTTTGTTTGTTACACTCCAAATTAAAGTTAGCGTTCCAATTGAGGATTGGTTACTAAGGAAACTTGACGTACACACGTCACTTACACACGGTGACTTAAGACTAACTTAAACTCAGAATACGACCGTAAGTAGCTTCCGCCAACCCAAAACGCTTTTGTTTTTACTTCACCCACTTTATCTAAAGCGTCCAAGTTTTTATGGAGCTAGTTAAAACAAAACCAAACGTCAGTGGTGGAATCTACCTTGAATAAAAATTTACTTATCTGTTAGGGATTCAAACCGTTTAATGTCACATGTACGTGAGCTTCATACGCATGAATAGTGAATAGGTTTCTTAAACAGTAAACTTAGCTGTATTCTGTAGTATGCAGTTCCGTGAAGGAAAGTTTTTGCTACCGACAGTATTTGACAGCTTTAGAAGATAGGTAGCCCTAGGATTTCCGTTAGAGAAATATACGACAAAGAACGGAAGCCAGATATATTTCCTTAAAGCAGCAAGTATGCAGCGTGAACAACTTCCCAGCTTGTTGAGTTCATCGGCCTTTGGCAGCTTAAATGTAGGCGAAACCGTGATAGTTGTTAAGTTATATCGCGAAGGACTTCTTAAACAGCCATTCCAGCACCCCAGGAATTATCCAGATTGTAATACACGAGTAGAGTATGAGGCCAAGATACATGCTAAAGCATACGTCGTAATTAGAATTAACACAACCACAAGACAACAAAAGAAATGGAAAAGAAGTACTTACGGCGAATGCGGTCGGATTTACATTTACATACTTAGAATCATTGAAGCACACATTAATAATTTACGTGTAAAATTGTAGCTTTACGAAGCACGCCGAAAACAGCCAACAGAAGAAAGTACTAAATGTCCGCTTGTAATCTTAGAAACTTTTCGTGAATTAAAACAATTCACCAATGGAAAAATTGCAACATGCGCGGAAAATTCAACTTTTGTCGTAAAGTGCTACACACGACACACATTTCTCGCGATTACCAGGCTTAACTAGTCTTGATTTTTATTTATGAAACGGTCATCGTGTTTCAGACTCAACCTACGACTAGAGAAGTCATTATGAAAAAACCGGATTCCTAATGTAATGCGTAACATACCAAGATTCAAAAATAAAACTGCATTTTGTGTCACACATGAGAGAATGGTCAGCATTTCGAGCATTTACGTGTGCATTAAACACCTATCTTTTTAAAATAGGTCCTTCTTAGAGCCACAACTTACATAATAAAATAATTCATTTAAGGGATTTCCGTATAAAACTTTTTTGTCTAAATTTTAGGTTAGAAAAATATATCAAGATATCGCAATTTTTATTTAATTTTTTTGACAAATTTAACCACTTCTGTCGGAATGTCGAAAAAAGGCCAAATATTATAAAATTTTGTAGTACAAGAATAGCTCTTTTCTATCCTAAGTTTGTTTACATCGGCTCAGCCATTTCTGAAGATACAGGGTGTTTTTAAGGAAACCTTTGTATACCCTCCACCAGTTCATTTATAGAGATACAATAAAAATTGTCAAGCAAAAAAGGTTCATATTATCCTCGGCTTTAAAGATGAAGTATTTTTTGAATTAGGTTAGTATAACGAAATTCACAGAAACATCACTTTTTGGATTCAAGATTGCAGGTTCGGCCCCTAGCGACCATTTCAGAAACTTGAAAATAATTTCCATGTTTTTCTCTTGACCATTTTAGTAATAACTTTTTTCGCCGCAATCCTCTACGATGGATTCCCAGATACAGTACCTCGCATTCTTAGTTGGGTGTACGTGTTTTTCTATTTCTTTAGAACTGTAGCTTTGACATAGAGTACATGTTGTTAGGTTTTCCCTCTATACAGTTTTGAGTTTATTCGGAGCTTGAGCCGCCAAGAAAACTAAAGGTCTACATTTTTGCTGATAATAAGTCCGAATTAACTCAGATAATGCATGAGTGGTCGCATTGACGCTCATATAAATATTTCACCGGTATTTTGAGAGTCATGTTTCAATGCAGCAAGAATGTAGTTCGCTCTTTCATTAAAACTTCTCAATTCTTTCTTTTTTTACTGGATGTTTCAAAGGTCTTAACGCCTTACTTTCACACTATTGCTCCCTAACAGCTGTTTAGAAATGCAACACTTTTAAGATCACCAGCTTTAATGAAATGCTCAACAACAAAGATTTACTAAAGTACTAGGCCAGCTGCAAAAATTCCATGTTTTTTTCTAAGGTGGCGCCTAGGGTTTTGCTCTTCCTTGATGGAGCTGTATGTTGACAATAATCAGTTGCGTCTAATAAATATTACTTTGAGAATCAACCACGTACAACCTAGAACCTTCTCCACTGAGTTTTTGGACACTTTAGTCCGGTGCTATTAACTAGTGCACTTACACTACTGGTATCACTAGCAAACTTATTTTTAAAATTAGTGACTACATATTTCGTTACCTATTATTTATTGTATGCTTTTAATTATAAATTACGTTTTTGTTAAATTTCTAAATTTAATCGACATATCCTATTTCCAAGCTGCCATGTTACGCCAAACTAGTTTAAGTATCGGAAAATGGTGGTTACTTGAGTTCGAGAGTTGAACAAGTTTCAAATAAAATAAACATAAGCACCTTAGTGGTGAACTAAACCAGCAAGCCACAGCATGTAACGTTATAATTTCTGAAAAAGATTCCTAAACAACAGTTATAGGTACGTTAACAACATTGTGCAAAAAAAAATTGATATAATATCAACACCCTAAAATAAAAAATCTGAGCTAATCGTCTTAAGTATCAGAAACACTAATTAACGTACCTTAATCTAGAAATTGATATTTTGTGACCCATTTAACTCTGATGTAACTAAACTTTGTTAAGCAAATACTCTGGTCTCGTATTTGATATCACTTACGTATTATAGCAGCTGTAATTAATTGAAGTATTACAAACCCCACTAAATGACATCCTAGATACTTCCTGAAACTATACCTTTAAGTGAAAATAAAGTAGAAGGAATGTATGAAGAAATAAAATATTGCATTATTTAGTAATCATTTCTTAAATCTTTTTAAATCAAAAGCGTTCCAGAGAAAATTGGAAAACTTTTTGTTGAACCTTTGAATATAAATGGTATTAGGTTTCAAGAAAATATGACAAATTTTATTTTTGAAATTAATACTGAGGTTTAAAATGTCATTTTCTTGTTGCGCAATTTTTAGTGTGTCGCTTCATAACTGAAGTAATTTTTATTCCCACATTTAACAACAAATAACAACAGAATTGATTTTCTTTATAATTCCTTTTTTTGAAAAATTACAAAATTAAATTTTTTCATGAAGAAACTTAATTACTAATTTTATAAATAAATTAAATAATCGCCTTATTATCGTTTAATAAATCCGACTAAAAAACCGATTACTTTGAATAAATCATTAAAATTTAAAAGTATAATTTATTGTTTACTACGGAATTTAAAATTATAATTTTGGGAATAAACAAAAAGCAATTTACGATAAAATTGGTGACGGTATAGCAGCAATAAATTACAATAAATATCGAAAACTTTTCCACATTAAATGAAAACGCGTTGTCTTTTAAATAACAAATTTCTCAATCGTATGTGGTGCAATTTAAAAACCTTCTAGGAAACGTTGTTGCCCTAAAGGTATCTTTGATGTCTACACTGGAAAACTTTTGCAAAGAAAAAGATCTGACGTACTTACTATATTTAGATGGATTTTTCTTGATGGTAGTAAACATTTTTATTATCTTGAGTTGTTTATTATTGGATCTGAGTATATTAAGGGATTGTTTTAATATACATTTAAAGCAATGATTTGGAACAGTAGTTATTTACGTCTTATTGTCTTCTAACAGTAAGTTGGTTTACAAGGTTACTCGTCTACAATAGAAATTTAATGGCACTATAAAACGCAGTCAAGCATACTAATTAGATCTACATTGTAATTTCTTAAAGGTATAACAGTTTACAATAATTAAAACTGAGTAGTAGTTAAACGACAGCAAAATTAATTTGTGTGAAAGCAATTTTTCTTATCACTTTCTGTATTTTTTAACGTAACGCAACATTGTTAAACTCAATTTTTTTGTGTTATGGCTGTAAGATGTAGTATGTTTACAACTTTTGTTAAAAAAAATTTCATTACATAAACAATTGCCAAAATACGGTGATTATATACTATTTCTTCAATCTTCAAGAATTGTAAATAACCCACAACTTCTACAACTTTTATTTAAATTATTTCATTATTTCGATTTAATGAGGTGGACATGTATTACAAAAGAAGAAATAATTATTTTACTTATATCTTTCATTTCACGGTTTGTTTTCTTCTACACATTTTGTTATGTTCATTAACGAATGTTTGTCCGCCACAGTTTTGTTGTTGTCAGTCGAGTCAACTATTTTATGTTGCTCAGCCATATCATCTTGTTTTTCATTATTCTCTCTCGTTTTTTTCGATCTTTCCTTCTATACTGTAATATTTTAAATACGCGGATTTTATTTTTTAATTGTCATCGAAAGGTATTTGTCTTTGTTCATCCTCCGCAATTACAGTTGGGCCAGATTTTTAAAACAGAAAACTACATCAAAAATACCAACTTTTTACAGATTACTATGTAGTTTATTAATAAAACAATAAATCAAAAAGCAATTTTGTTGTATTTGTTAAAATGAACGCAGCTTTTAAGGTATTAATTTAACGGTGGTTCTCTTTAATTACAGTTGGACCGGATTTTTAAAACTGAAACCTAGAGCAAATATACCAACTTTTTACAGATTACTATGTATCAAAAACAATTTTGTTGTATTGTTTGAAATTAACGCAGCATTTAAGGCTGTTCTCTCAGGGAGCTATAAAATTTATGTAAATTTATCTCGCTTATTTTTAGAAATGTTTTCCTGATTTTGCACAAACATATAGCTAACATTATTATTTATGTCGTGCAGGAGCAATTTTTTTATTTTCGTCTTCGTTGTAATTAATTTAATTAAAACGTAAAATTAATAATAAAAGTCCAAATTTCGACTCCTGCGCGACATAGATAATAATTTTCTGAAAACCCTTCTATTTTTTTAATTTTTATTTAAAAATCAATGAGAAAAATTAACATAAACAAACGATAAGTACTGAAAACTCTTGGAGAATTGTGAAATGAATGTACTCGCCGGCGAATTCTTCTGATCGCAACAGGTCAGACTTGGAAGCCGATTAATATTAATAGATAAATAATATATTGTTGAATTGTTGATGTCAATTTTTTTGTACATGACGTGAATTTTAAACAGTTTTAGAAACAGAAAAACAACAAATAGCTATTTATGTAACAAGAAATAAAATAGTGAACCGCCTACTAGAAATCTCAAATTGTCCCGAGTGATGAAACAGCCTTTTAAGGTATTAATTTAACGGTGATTCTCTGTAAATAACGTTTTTGTTTGTTATTCATGCTGACCATGTGATTTTGAGGATTTGAAGGTACGTACACATTTCAAAGGCTTCAATTTGTTTATTGTAGCTGTTTTATCGTCCACCCCTGCCGAACTCCTTTGCAGATTTAAATTATATTAGTTGTCTCACCATCGATCGTAATTTGTGTATTTTCAAAGTCTATGAAACACAGGATCACTTTTTCTCTGATCCTGACAGTTTTGTATAAGTACCTTTGTTGCTTCTCTCGTCCTAGCACTTGACTAAATCAAACTGTGAATTGCCAATGGTTTGTTCACATTGCCTAAATATTCGTTGGTTTATCATTCTATGGAATAATTTAAGTTCAATTTAAGACTAATGAGCCTGCGTTCTTCGTATTCACTTGCGTTCTTTTTTTTAGTAAGTGCGTAGATATTGATGAGAACCGCTGTGCGGGGTATTGACCTGTTTCACATATTTTATTAAATAGTGTGTGCAGAACTGAAATGCCTTTGTTGTCAAGTTTAATTAGTTCTGCCGTAACTGTGTCCAGGCTAGGTGTCTTATTATCTTTTAAGGTTTGAATCGTGTTTTCTATTTCAGCTTTTGTTATTGAAAGTTCTATTAGGTCATATTAATTTTTGCTCTTCCCTGTCACTCACAATTTTGTAACAGTTGAGGTTTACAACTACCGACGGCTTTATAAGAACAACCTAAAAAGAAACAACAAAAGGAAATACGGATCAATGAAGCACACGAGGTTCGTAGAGAATAAAGTATTTTAATAGTTAGAGCAGCAGCGTCCGGTTTCGTCGTAGAGTGGTGGGTCCTTAAAAGTTCTAAGAAATTAAACTGCTGTCGGGTAAAAGAAATAAAACCGACCCACAGGAGATCAAAAGGTTTTACTTAAAGCCTAATACGGTAGATCAAACACAACAATTAGTCTTAAGAGAAAGACAGACAATTCAATAAAACAACAAACAAATCTATATAGTAATAGGTGAATGTGACAGAAATAGAGACTGTTGCATATATTCACGTACGTTAGCGGTAACCTAACTTAATATTAAGGGTTCCAATTAATGGCGGATTCACATAAGCTGTTAGCACCTAAATTAATGTTACACATATCACTTACACACGGCGATTTATTTGGTCAAACATGCAACGACACTAACTTAAACTAAGATTACAAGGGTAAATACCTCTCTCAAACCCAAAAAGCCTTTTGTTTTGCGTCAACCGCTCTAAGTGAAGCGCCTGGGCCCGTATTGTGCTGGTTAAAAAGTTCGGTTATGGAGAGTACCACCGAATAAATATTTACTTAAAAACTAAAGATCAAGCCGTTTCATGTCAAATGTACATGAGCTTCATACGTATTAACAACGAATAAGTTACTTAAATAATAAAACTTAGCCGTAATCTGATGGATGCAGTTTCGAGAGTAAGAGTTTCCTGCTAGCGACGATATCGACAGTTTGGGAAGTTAGGTAACCCCAGAATTCCCAGGTGTGCGAAGATAAACAGAAGGCGGTAGGCTCCTCGATGAAGTAATGAAGCATAACCAACTCCTGTTAGACGTGGTATCCACTGGTTGCCTGCAGCTTATCTAATGCGAAACCGTAATGTGGTCTTTAATTGACAAGGAAGGTCTTAATCAGTTACTCCAGCACCATTAGGAGCTATTCAGGTATAACACACAGAAAAATCATAAGGTCAATGAACGTGGTGAATTTAGCCGGATTTAAACTTAACCAATAACTTTTATTGGTAATCTTGTAACACACATAAATGATTTGTGTAAATTCTTCCGTGCGGAAGAATAAAAATGTTCGCTGTTCGTCTAGGTATCTTACTCAAATTTTATTTTCAACCAATAGAAAATTAGCAAAATGCGCGCCAAATACGACTTTTGTCGTAACATATTATTCGCAACACACGTTTTATATTGCTCTCGACACACGTCCAATATTCCTAAATAAAACCGTAACAATTTCATATCATGAAGAAGGTTTTTTCTTGTATATTCCAGTTGTTTCTTCAGTTTTTTAGGCAAGTTATAATTAAATGTTTGCAGTTCTTTTTTTTATTTCTTTACAATCATTTTTCAACTATTTGTTTTTTTGCTATTTTGATCTTTGTCTTAATTAGTTGAAATATGTTTTTTTGTAATTTTCTTGATTTTTATAAATTTTGTGTTTTCGATTCGTCCATTAACAAAATAATTTTGTTTGTCATCTATAGTTTTTTGTTGGATTCGTTTCGTATATCCTATTTTGCTGTAAGCTATGTCCATCATGATATTTTTGAACTTCTGTTTCAATAATTGGTGTTATTGTTGATTCTATTTTGTAATTAATTTCTCTGCTTACATTTGGTTCTGAGGTGTTCTTGTTTCAACTGTCCTTTTGTTATTGTTCTTGGGCGGTCCTTTGCTCAATATTTTGTAATTCTTGTTTCGAGTAATATCGTCTCGGAATAGGTACATCTTCTGGTGACAGGAGTCCCGAATCCTTTATTAACAAGGAAGAAATTTCACATTAGGTTGTTTGGCTTACAGCTGATAATTTCCATTGTCCACGTGGTAGAAAGGACTATGTATTAAGTCACCTTCATTTTTCTTCTTCTTCGGAACTGCATTAGCGTAGTAGCCTACCTACTCTTTCGTTTTGGTTTCCCAAATGGTCATGTTAGTTCTTCACACCTTTCTTCTTTCAGTTTAGCGTTGAAGTCTCCCATTATTATATTAATATCTTGTTTTTTTGTGAACCTCAGGATCTTTTTAAACTGTTGTAAAACGTCTTTATATCTTGTTCAGTTAAATCTGCTGTTGGAGCATAGACTTGCATTACATTGAGATTTACGAGCTTAGCATTGAGTTTCATAAGCGCAATTTTGCCTGAATATTGGAAAAGATGTATTTCACTTGCTGACAGTTGTTCCGTAACAAATATTCCCTCTCCTTTCCGGTTGTTTTTCTCTTGATTTTCGAAATAGTAAGAGGAACCTCATGGGACAGCACAAACTCCATCAGATCACCATGTTCTTGGAACGCCTAATATATCGATATTAAAAGTTTTTAATTCTTGAATTAGATTTGTATTTATTAATCTTTCTTCGTGCATTTTCATTTAATAAAATTTTCTCGGACATCCGATTAGGATTTACGTATAGCTTTCTAAAGAGAAAAGTTTAGTAATTAGTAAATTAATATCAATAATATAAAATTGGCATCCCAACGTGAGGCTTGAAACTGGAGAGCTGACTTTGACACAGTGAATTTGTAATTAAACTTTAAAGTGTGTTTTTTTTAATTATGTTTAGTATGAATCCGTCGCTGACAATTTTGCGCAATTATTTGAAATCTCGCTCGTTATAAAAGTTGACAGTTAATGACAAGCAAACAGCGTCGTATTGAAAGAATAAAAAACCGAGTATTACGAATAAAATATTCTTTATCTGCAGCCAAAATGCCACAAAATTCCCAATCACGTTTGAACCTTGTAGTTCAGATGTTTTCTAAACAAATTCAACCTTTTTTTGTTGGTATGCAAACACAGTCTTATCAACAGCTTCAAGAAATGCAAAACGCAATGATGCAACTGGACATCCTGTTTGGTTTAAACAAACCCTCCATAAAATTCATCCTATCAAAACAACATCGGGACAGCAGCAAGTACCACGAATCCAGTAAGTAAAAACGCTCTCGTGCCTACTACATGTTGTGGATGTGGAACGATTGGAAAGGTTTGCGAGAACTGTTCGAATTGCAACTCTAAACCTTAACCCTACATCACTCCAATTGTTAGGAAAAGGGAACTACATTCAAAGTCTGAAATATCCTTTCATTCTTGACCGCATTACAATTGCGTACTGATGGTGTGGCAAGGAAAAAAGATATTCAAAAGACCTTGAAATTATGGGTACGGTTATTCCAATAGAATTTGTTATTCTGCCAACCCTAACCGTACTTTGCTAGGAATTAATCTCCTCTAAGCAGCAGGTATTGTAATTGACCTTGAGAACAGTGGCTCGCTTATGTATCGACTATCGTAAACTCAATGCCATTATCATTTTGACAAACATTTGTTGTCTTGCATAGACGATCTACTGCACGAACCCAAACAAAGTGGTTGTATGAAACACCTTCCAACGTCATATCTACCGTTCTCGTTTTGGCTTAGGTTTATTGGTAATATTTGCGTACTTGAATACCAATATCAAATTCTTTTAAAAAACATTTACATGAATTGGAAAGTTTATTTCTACGTCCTGAAGAACTTAAAGTACGTATCTAGCGCACCGAAATCCAGTACTTAAGACATGTTATTACTAGTAACAATATAACGACGAGTGGTAGTAAAGTACAGAGTGTATACAAAATATACCAGCACCGGGTAGTGATAAACAAGTCAACACCTTCTTACTAACGTGTATCGGAGACTTGAACATTTTCCGGATCTGACCAAACCGCTAAGCAACCTTACCAAAAAGAATGTTGATTGGATATGGAAAAATGAGCAGCAGCGTGATTCCGAAGAATTAAAACCCCGCATAACAACTACCTCTACTAACAGCATAACCAGCAGAAGATGCTATGCGTTGGGAGCTATTCCACTCCAGAGAGAGCACCACTAAGAACGTCCTGTAAAATATGCTACTCTTGACGAGCGCCGAACGTAACTATAACACCACGGAACGTGAAGTTCTGGCTCTAGTTTGGGCCGTGACGAAGTTTCGTTCGTACATCGACGGATCGGATGTGAACTGTATTTAACAATTGCATTTAAAAGCGTTAGAAAAATAGTAAAATCCAAAAAGTAGACAATCGACTTCTGAAGTCATAAAGACATTTCTTGGCAAAACCAAAAAAGAAGCTTCTCTATTGGAGAAAGGGGAAAACCACGGAAGGTAATTTAGACCCTAACGGAGAAGTACTCACGATCTATAGGCGGAGTCTGTAATACTATTAATAAAATTGTTATAACTTTTTTGGGTTGTTGGCTAGGGAGAGTTGGTTTATTGTCTCTTAGTAATCTATAAATTAACATTAATAAATATTTTGCGCTATAACATAGGATTAAAAATATTACAAAAACAAACATGAGGAACTCTGAACAATAAGTAAAGAAGAAGAATGAAGGGCTAAAAATGAATAAAGAAGTAATTAAATATTGAATAAAAGTAAAAAATATATTAAAAAATTAAAAAGTAGAATACTAGTAAAAGACGGAAACAATGTAAAAAATAAACATGCAATTAAAAATGGACAAGAAAAGTGGTTTAAAGAAAAATATGCAGAAAAAGAAGAATTAAATATCAGGTTTTATAAGCCAAACTTTACTGTTTCACAACTCGAAAAGTGATGAATGCTAAAAAAGATTCACACTTTCCTGGTGCATAAACCAATAAATAATGTGCTAAAATAGTTATTTACATTTGTGTGCAGAAAATTAAATTTTACAGCGCGAAATAAATTTGAAGCACGACGCGTTATAGCGGAGTGCTTTAAATTTATTAAGCGCTGTAAAATAATTTAACGCACAAGATTTGTATTATATTTTTTGACGACGATTTTTAAATGGTAAAATCTAAAATTAACAAATATTTTGCTGTCAATTGTCAATATCGGTAACTGTAATTTAGAATACACAAGATGGTGCTAATCATTTACATGAACCCAAATGAATTTATTTTTACCATTTAACAGTAAAAAGTTGTGTAATTGTTGATTTAGTAAACATATTTTTGTTCCGTAAAAGATTTTATTGACAAATGTACCTTAAGAGCGTACGATTTGGGTAATTTTACGCACGCTGTGCGTGTACTGTACGTAATCATGACGTTTCAGCGTTTGTAGTTTCAATGTCAATTTGATGTTTGCACGTCAGGAGGCCAAAAAAATACTAACAGAACAAAAGCTTGATGTTGAAAACTAAATTAATATTTATTAGATTTTAGAGTTTATTGTTTGTGAATCTCAATAGCAAACCATAATTACATTATTCTGTTAAGATTAAGTACATCATTTTCAAACACAATAAACACTTTTCCTTTCACTTATGTAATCCCTTATAATACATCAACAGTTACTTAACTATAACTTGAGCTTTGTTTTACGTCTTAACATTGAGTTTCCGTTTACTTCATCTTCCGGGAGGAGCTTACTCTAAACTTAAGCAAAAATCAACATTTTTAAAACTAAAATCTTATAGAACTTCTCTTGAACGTGATTGTGCTTTATTCTTCTACTTTACTTAATCAAGCTCGTAAGTTCAAAATCAAATTCAAAATCCGAAGGAAACTTAAATGCAAAAAAAAATGCAAATAATGTACTAGATGTTACTTTTTCTAAAGACAAACTTGTTAGCGAATGCCACCGCACCTCTCAATTTTATTCTATAAAAGTGCTTAGAAATCTAGAATTAATTTCTTTTTGTTTAATATTTTTTATTTTATTGTGAGAAATATTAAAAAAAAAAACTAATAAAATCATGAATAAGATAAAAAAGTTTAAAATAAATTTACAATATTTGTTATTTTGGACGGATGAACTTTAGAACGTATTGTGAACATTTATTAACCAAGTCCTAAGGTTGTAACTTTTATAGAATAAAAACATAAATGTTTTACGTCGGTGCGTAGAGAGATTCGTCTGGTCACTAATAAACAGCTATCATTAACAATAGAATTTCTTAACTAAAATAAAAACTTAAGTTCAAGACAATTTTGAAACAAGTGATACAAATTGTTTGTAAGTCACTTTGACAGTTGATAACGATTATTTTGTACCTTTCTTTGAAGAAAATGGTACCGAAAAGCAAAAAATTGAAATTTGGTTATGATTTATGGCTTTTCGGTCAAATAACGAACCATTTACTTCAAGATAAAGGTAAAAAAAATTATCGTTACCAAGTGATAAAGTGATTTACTTACATTTTATATCTCTTTTTCAAAAAAACTTATAAAATCTCAAGTTTTTGTTTTATTTTAAAATTAATCTCAGGAACTGTGAACGTTAATGTCAGAAGTTTTTTAACTCATAATTTATTTATTTATTTATTTAACGGGCAGGCATACCCTAGATACAATAGATACAATATTAGAAATTAAACTATTTCATAATACAACTCTACTTAATATTAATACTAAAAATAAAAATTAAAATCAGAGTCAGCAATAAAGAGACAAAGAGTGTGTTTAATTATTGCACTCAAAATGAAATACATATACATTCTTAAAGGTAGATAAGTTTAAAAACCAAAAATTGAAAAACCAAAAACAAAAAATTGAAAATAAAGTACATAAGAACACCGCAATACATTTAATATTTAATATTAGAACACAGAATAAACATAGTTACTCACAAACTAATGCATGTATTCGTTTTTTATAGTTTGCTAAGGTGAGAGAAAACAAACATCTCCAGAAGCATTGGCTGCATTGAAAGATCGAGGGAAAAACTATTGTATAGATAATTTCTTCTATAAAAGGATTTTGCAAAAGATGTGTTGAGCCAGTACTGATATTTGGCACATGCAGTATTATCTTACTTAATAAGTCAGGGCAATCAACATGTGAATTAAATATTTTGTATAGAAATACTAGATCTAAGTACGTTCTACGATTCTTTAAGTTTGACAAATTTAAGTTCTTGGCAAGAGATGAAGATGTACTTGTTGGAAGATGTTGATCTAATTTATATGCTAGAACTCTTAGAAATTTCTTCTGAATATTTTCAATTCTATTAATATGACAAACATAATGTGGCGACCAAACGGGGAACAGTATTCTAATGAGGGGCGAATTAGAGTTGTAAATAAATATTTGAGGACATGTGGACTTTGAAAGTCTTTAGTGAAACGAAAATAAAGCCCAACTGTCGATTACATCTTTTTATTAATGTATCAATGTGCACAGTAAAATCTAATTTGGAATCAAAATATATACCAAGATCTTTGATTGTATTTACACGAGAGAGACGTTTTCCTTGAATAAAATAATCATGTAATATAGGAGCATGTATTCTATAGTAGGTTAGAATGTTACATTTTTTAATATTAAGTTCTATACGATTTTCAGTACACCAGTTCTCTATGTAATTAATAAATAACTGAAGATTTTGAGAATCTGCAACTGAAGATATCTTGACAAATAACTTGATATCATCTGCAAAAAGTAAATGTCTAACAGAGGTTTGGAGTTTATTATTTAATGAATTTATGTTTAAAGAAAGGTCATTTATAAATATAAGAAAAAGGAATGGTCCTAATAGAGATCCTTGAGGTACTCCTGATGTGACATAAATAGGTTTGGAAAAATTGTACTGAACTTTTACATTTTGTATACGGTTTGACAAATAACTTTTACACCAATCTAGCAATGCACCACAAATGCCATAACATTTAAGCTTAGCTATAAGATGATTATGACTAACCTTATCAAAAGCTTTTGCAAAATCTAAATATAATGTATCTACTTGACCCAAATCATCAAAGGAATTTAAAATGTAATCTTGAAAAACTAGCAAATTGCTTAAAGTGCTTCTGCCTGAAGTAAAACCATGTTGATCAAAGCTAATTACCTGCTTAAATTGAGGTCTAATAACATCTAGCACTAAAGATTCAAACGTTTTAGCAATGGAAGATTGGATGGTGATGGGACGGTAATTTTTATGTCACTCTTTGAACCAGATTTGTGAAGAGGGAGAATATAACTAATTTTAAATCATCAGGGTAGATACCATATAATAAAGACTTATTGAATATTATATAAAAAGGAAAAGAGAGAGAAGTAGCACACTGTTTCAAAAACTTGGGTGGAAGACCATCCAGACCTGGTCCTTTTTACATCTAAGGAAGACAATTTTTTGTTATTGATTCAACAGATATTAAGATATTGCCAAGACACAAGTTTGTTTCCATATTATAATGTACATTAGTATTTGTCAAAGGATTAAAAACATTACTAAAGTGATCTGCAAACAAATTAGCAGATTCAGATGGAGAATTTGCTTCATTTTCATTTAAGAACATTTTATCGGGAAAGTAGGATTTATCTTTGCGGTACGCATTTACATGATTCCAAAAATGTTTGATATTACATATAATAGAATTTTCCACATTTTTTATATGTAATTTGTAGTCACGTCTTGATATTGAATTACATTTAGCTCTAAGAATCGAAAAATAGTTATAGTCATCGTCCGACAAGGATATTTTATATCTTAAATGTGCAAATTTTTTTTTAGTTACAAGTTTTTTTAGCTCATTGCTGAACCAAACGGGATAATTGTGATTTATCTTGATAAATTTTATGGGAACAATTAAATCTAAGATATAATTTAAAATGCTTATAAATAATTTATAAGCTTCATTGACACTAAAACTACGTAAGATACACCAATTTGTAGAAGCTAAATAATAATTTAACAACCCATAGTCACAATTATCAAAGTCTCTTATCGCAATTAGTGAGTCAGAATTTTGATTTAGATGTAAGATACTATTATTATTGATTACTACTTTTAGTGATGGATGGTAGTCTTCAGATTTTAGTAGGGGCTCAGACTCTTCTACTTGAATGTCATTTATCGATGAGAAAATTAAATCCAACATATCTTGATTTACATTTGTAACTGTATTAATTTGAAAGAGACCGTTTGAAGTATATGAATCTAGAAGTACTTTCGCAGCACCAGAAAGTTTATCAACCTCCATGGGACAACACCAATTTAATTTTGGAATATTGTAGTCACCAAATATAAAAATTTCTCTGTACACATTTTTGGCAAATAGTATAGTTTCAAGAGATGTACAGTGTTTTTCATATTTTTCGATGTTTGAAGCAGGAGGTATGTATACGCCTCCAAAAGAATGTTGCCATGAGAAAAATTTACAGAGATAAACACTTGTTCGACTGATTTTTCTTGAAATATTATCTGGGTACTTTTTAAACTTTTATGCACTAATATCATAACACCTCCGCCACAAATTTTATTACTAGTATCTACACTTCTGTCACAACGATAAATTTTGTATTGTGGAAGTCCAAGTTCAGATATTTTGATGTGTTCATTTAAATTTGTCTCAGTTAATATAAGTATGTCATAATCAGAACAAGATACAGAAAGAGAAAGATTTTTTAGTTTAGATTTTAACCAACGCACATTTTGATAATAAATAAGAAGAGGAGTTTGCCTGCCAGTTATTAGTTTTTTTTCAGAGGTACTATTTTTGGAATACCATTTATATTCTTTCTTAAGAATTCTCTTTCCATTGGAGTTTTGTCTTTAGATACTGAAATGGCCATATTAATTGCTGAATTTCGCTTAGCAGTTGATACACAACGAAGTAAATCAAGACAATCAATTTCGTTTTAAGCCTTATCTTTAAAGGTCTTGGCTTCAAGGAATCTGCAATTCTTCCAAGTCTAAATGGTTTCAGATTCTCTGCTGAAATATGTGGAGCAACTTTATCAATAAGTTCTTTTACTGCCTTTTCATCATGATTTTTGGAATTGTCAGAAGATTCCTCCGGCAGACCATAAACAATTACATTTTTTCTCTACGTCTCCGATCGTACATTTCTTCCATAACGGATTCAATTGTCGATGGGTTCTCACTATATCTAGACTTATTCTTAAGTTCTTCTACTTCTTTCTTTAATTCAATTATGACTGATTTCAAGTCCGCAATGATAGACATCAAATCTTGTGTCGATGTCCGTTTATCGAAACATTTCTCGCAAAAGAAAAACACTCGCTTTTTTCAGACAGAATAGTAGTTTTTTCAGACCGGCTAAGGTTTGTACAGTCAGCATGCATAGCATTTTTGCAATTTTCACAAATTATAGGCTTATCAGACACCTCAATATCATTTTCGCACATTGAGCAAACATCAATATTTATGATTGGCATTTTGAAAATCAATAAAAATATGTTTTAGATAATTGCACGACGAAATAATAAATGTTATTAACGTTTTATTTGTGTTTAAATATTGGTATTCGCAAAAGAAAAGATTTAATTTGCAAATAAATTATTTAAGAGTAAAATATACGTACAGATAGAGTGTGACCTGCGGTCACCTATTTTGATAGCTCGAGTTAACAGACAACACACACTTTTCACTTTTATTAAATCAATAACTTTTTACTTGTTAGAATAGATACACAATTAATGAAACACTTTATGATTTGATTTACACGTCTACGTCTTATGACTTCGTATTCTTTGCTTTTATTTATCCAAAACTGAACAAAATGTATCTTGTGCCATTTAAAAAATTATTGGTGACGTCAATCAAAAAAGTAGAAGAGTAAAAAGTTAATTATATTTCAGGAAATATGCGTTTTAAAAAAATTGACGTGTCGAATGGTTCTTGTCGTAAACGCTTTGGAACATAGATATATCCATTATTCTAGACCAAACATTCGCACTGTATAATTTGTGACGATATTATTTCGCAAATAATTGATTTATAGACCAATATCTTCCTATAGTATAGACAGCAGTGTTTACACTCATGCGTTTGAATATAAACGTTTCTGTTGAGGAATCTTCTGGGGATTTGCCGTTATTTGCTCGCAAAGGTTATGCCTCATTTTTATTTGCTGACTGTCGCAAAAGGTGTACATGGAAAATGTTGTCTAAACATTGAACAATTAGACATGGGCTTTGTAATATCAATTGAAGTAAAATCATCCCATTCAAATTAGGGAATAAGTCTTCGACTACTGATCCTGTATAGGTACCTTTTTTTGCTTTCTTTTGTTTTAATAAAATGTTTGCTGTCACGGGTTCTATTAAATGCAGGTGCCTTTTTTTTCTTTTTGTGGGTTTTTCCTTTTGGCTTCTTCTGCTGATCACTGCAGACGTACTTCGTTTTAATTAATCAATGGATCTTTAATTCTGGTTATGCTGGCGAGGATAATAATCCGAAAATTATATAATATTGAAATGGGTCTGGTATTAGCACTAACGTTAGAGTTTCACCCTGCCTTGGAACCGCCTTCTGGTCAGGGACACTACCCAGGATAGGCCTGTTGTCTGGTTCTTTGTGAGCGGCCCGGTAGCTGTTGTCAGCAGAGTCTATTTTGGTTTTCCTTCTCTTTATTGGATAATAAAATATTGGATTTGGATACGAGAGCGGTCACATCTGCTGGTTGGCTGTCGAACACTAAGGACTACCTATTTATACAAGCTGGGTTGGTTCTTTTCTGCATGTCGTTCATGGATTTGGTCGTGTTCTATCTATACGTACTGCGGCCATGAGTTTTACAGCATACCTTTTTGGCGCTGTATAGATAATTTTGTGAACTAGAAAGATCTTTCCAAGTACCTGATTAATTTTGTGCGTTTTGAAACTATTTAAATAATCGGCCAAGGTCCGGCACTCTCCGTAATTGTTGTCAAGTACATTCCGAACAATATTTGCCACGTGAATCGCTTGCATTGAAAAATCAAAGGTGTATAATATGCTAACTTATTTAGGGCGTTTGTGCCTCGAATTTGTATTCGTGCCTTAACTCGCTCTCGTGAATTATTATTATTTTATAACTATATTTTGTTATTAATTCTAAATTATATTGTTGTGTCGAGGTGTTTCTATGTGTGTTAATTGAACTCTAGTTGTTATAATAGTATACATATTTTCTATCCACGTACGGTTTGTTTCTGTGTCTACGAGTTCTTAGTGGCTCTAGATATCTCTTATACGTAATCCTAGGTGGCGCCTTATAAATTCTTCATACAGTGTAGAAGCCTTCATTTCGAACGATTCTCAATAAGCCCACGACTACTTCCGACTAAGAAGAGCTGCCGGTCAAGCCTTCTAGCACTGCTATATATATTTTTTGAGTTTGTTTACAAATAAACCGTTTATTAAAATCTGCAGTAATAATTTCGTGATGAACTGTTATACTCCCGACTAATAAATCATGGGTTTTTTAATTAAAACATTAATAAATATGTCGCGCTTCCAGTAGTGTCGGAAGTAACCATTAACTTTCTTATTTTCAATAAAAAACCTTATTTTTTATTTGATTCTATCTTAACTTTTAAACCAAGTTTGTTAAGATCTTTGGGAGTTTTATCTGTTTCAATTTAAATGTAGTTCCTTTTAGTTTTCAAATGTTTAAAAATAATTTAACCTCGACCCTGACGGTATTAGTACGTAAATACAACCGTTTTTTTCACAATTGCAAAAAATGAATTTTTAGTGGGTCGTAAAAAATATATACTGTACATCTTTGGAAACATGTAACGCCGTTCTGTATTTTTATGTTGTCCTAAGGGAAAGTACCTAACGACGCTTTAATAAAATAGTAAATTGTTTAACAACAAAGAAAATATAATTAAATATAATTTTATAAACAATTCCTCAAAATGTTTTTAAGTTTTTAGTTACAATGGATCATAAAAAGCATTTTTTTTTATTTGCAAAGTAAAAGTTTCCGAGAAATATATATTCAGACGAAATTAGTATTATACTTACATATCAAAATTTACCAGTACTTTAAAAATTTAAAATACTTGAACGTCAACAATGTTAAAAAATATTCTAAAAAAAATCAATGCGATTTTTATAGTTCGAAGATTTAAAGCTATTTTCATCTATTTTTGCGCATTAAGGAAAATGTAATTAATTATTTGCTAAAATTATTACTAATGTACATTTTATTGAATTATGAACACTAAAATTAGATTCTAAGTGAAATTTTATTCAAAAATCGTACTATCTTTCTATAGGTGACTTTTCCATGCAGAATGATTAAGATTAGGTTAGGTTAGAAAACGAGAGAAAATAGTATTTCTAATCTATTCATTAGGACGTATTTTGGTATTTTAATAGTCGAGCCAAAGTTAAGTTTGAACAAAGTAAAAACACTTTTAGGGCACATAATATGCTCTTTTTTTTCTACAAAATAGGCAATATTACGGACAATTTTCTTAGGCCCAACATTAAAAAATAAATACACTAAATTAATCTTTTTATTTTGTCATTCGTAATGCGTAGAGTTAAACTGGTGAAAAAGCAGTAAAATCGTGGTTTTTCCGTTATATATCTTACTTTGTAAAATACTTCCTTTGACAGTTTTTTACATTTGCCAAAACTCGACATGTTCAAAGCAGGTGTTCATACAAAGTAATGGAAGTTTTTATACGGACAAGTGTTCCTTGTAAAATACGTAGTTAATAATAAGAGGATTAAAATAATTAAATCTTGGTTTGTTAGTGCAGCAAGTAAAATTTGTCAATGTTAGAATTGTAACTAATAAAAGAAAATGTTATTGCATTATTCATTATGTTTGATAAATTTATTAATTTAGTATCACTTAAAAACCTTATATGAAACTATTAAAAGAAGACTTTAGTGATAGTACACATAGTAAAATCGTGTTTGATGATTCTGCATTTCGCCCAAATCTCTGACTAATAGAAACAGAGAAGTAAGCGTAGGGTTACCCCTCCTCCCATAAAAAGCTCATGATAAGCATTAATTTCCTCAAATAATGTCAAAAGTCAGAATTACTCAAACCCGGTCTCTGCGCTAAGTTATCAAAAGTTAAATTGTTTGGTTGCTTAAAATGACATTTTCGACATTGACCTCAGACCGTTTTTCTTCCTGCAGGTATTTTTTTCTTTGGGTTTTTATTTGTATTGGAGAGTAAGTATTCAGAGTAGAATTTAATTTTTAAAATGTGTCCTCAGCTGCTGTCGAGAGTAAATATCGAGAATATTACTATCAAATGAACACTTAATATAGCTGTTCTCTCCTGCCATACCGTGGCAAAAGGTTTGTGGATTTAAGTATGATGTGGAAGAATGTGGAACCCGAAAGAAATCAAAAACGGCAATCAACTTTATTATTTAAAATTTTGTAAGCCAATTTTTTTAACATCCCGATAAACGTCGAGGCTGTATTTAGCTTCATCACTTGACGTTAAAATCGTATGAGCTTTCTTGGAACTCTCTTTAGTCTTTGATTTCAATTTTTGTACAGAGATACCAAATAGACGAACAATAGTCTAATCTTAATTAAGTAATTAATATTTTGGGTCCTTAAAGTCCTTACAGCGATACTTAATAATGCCAAGTAATTTTAGTTGTTTAGACTCGATACGTCAATGTGAAGGACATCTGAAGTTCAGTAATATGTTGTATTCTTGTCTTTGATTATGTGTTTTTCCATTATTTTGTATTGTTATTTCTTTAACCTACTATTTTTCGTCATTGTCGTGACTGGTGCTTGGACGGGTCCATTATATGCAATGGCTGTGCGGTTATATTTTATGTTCTTATTTACCTTCTATACTGTTTACACACTTAATTTATATTATTACATATGAGTACTAGGGTGGGTAAGGGTTGGCATGTTTAGGTTTTAGTGGTTTTCCTAAATCTTGAAGTAAATGCTTTGCCAAGACGAACCATTCCACTATTGCACACGGTTTTGTCACCACACTATACAGGTTTATACTGATCTTCTGGGGCACCATACATAACACTTACATCACAATACAATATTTGTATAATATACCATACGAATAAATAAATAAATGTGAGCATGGAAGTTAAGTCACACCTCTCCAATGGGGAACATCTTCAATATGAATCAATTATAAGAAATTGATTTGGAATTTCTGGAAAACCGCATTAGACACTCACTCACATTAAAGTCCAAATCATCAGCCAGACATCATTAATGAAGACGATCTAGAGTTTCTTGTAGTTGTGGAAGGTCTAGTAAAAAACTAATGGCTTCGGGTAATTTTGATCATCAATAAACAGGAAAAAAAAGGAAATTTTTTTTACCAAGATGATGTTATTTATAAAAATTAAAAATAATAATGGCTCAAGATGGAATCCTGATGACACTGTTATGAGATACTAATGATTGGATTTTAACTTCACCAGCTCAATAAGGAGCTGGTAACACAAAATTTGTTAGATTTATTTATAAGAACAGCCTTTCAAAAAGTTAGATAAATTGCATCCATTGGTACATTTTTGAGGCTCGCTATAATTATTTTAATATACATGATGTTCTGGGAGGAATGTGTCAAACTTCGAGAACTAATTCTACGCAAAATTTTTGAGCAAAAATTATTTTTTTACTTTTCTCGAATTTTGCACAGTTAGGAGGTTTTGCCCCTGGGTTTGTTTACAGGCCTAAGCTTCCTTCTGTACGTTAATTGTTGTTGATCTAACATCAGTGTTGTTATGGGTACTAGATCCTTTCACATCCTCGCAAATGTGAATATTGCTGTCCAAAATGCCGTATCAATTTACAAAGGAGGAATAACAGGGCTCCCAAAACATTTTTTTTTCATTAAATCAGCTTACTGATTAATTCTAAAATGATGGCGTATGTGTTTAAATAAGACGAATGACCTAGAGGGTTGGCAACTTCCACTCTCCATATCTCGCTAATAATAGTGCAAAAGTGAAGAGAATAATTTTTGCTTAAAATTTTGCGTCGAATCTGTTTCGAAGTTTAGCCCATTTCAATTCGAACACCCTGTATATGAACAGATTTTATTTGGTAGTACGACCAGATTGTTTGAAAGTAAAATACTGCCTGCAAAATTGGTACAGAAAAATACACGGCGATAGTTAGAAACTTTGGAAATATTTCTCTCTTCAAAATCGGTTAAACATAAAAGTATAAACTTTGAGTAAAACAACTTTAGTTCATAGATTTATTTAAAACAATAAACAGTGAACTGATCGAAGTTTTTAATTAAACCTTAAGTAATACAATCTGATCCAGGATTCCATTTACAACTATTAAATGTCGGGAAGTTAATTAAGTCACTGATTAAACTGTTAAAATAAAAACGTCGTTTGGGATTTGGCCTTGTCAAAATGGTAACGGTAGTTGCCAACGTTTCGCCACCCATCGCAAGGTACTTTGTCAGGGCGAAAAACTTGAAACAAACAAACGAAAGTTCAAGGTGTACTGCTAAAAGTCAGGTAACTAACTTATCAACCAAGTCAGATTTTATACTGACTGACGTCAATACTCGTGTACATCAAATATAAATAATGGTTTGTTTATGTGAAGCATCACTATTAATATTTAGTCTGGGAGCATCACTAATTTATTGCTTGAAAATACAATCGTATACAAATCAAACAACCTATATTATCTTATTTATACGAGAATTGACGTCACGGTATAGACGACTTATTTCGGCGCCAATTTTTAGTATTTGAATTAAATACATTTTTTAAAAATTACTCCGTAATTAAAATAATTTACAACTGGTAAACGTTTTTTTATGTGTATGGGGTTAGATTTTACAAATTTTATAAAAAGTTAGATATTTTCCAACTATTATGAATAGAGAGTTTAATGATTTTTTTAATAACTTACAATAATTAGTAGGTTAGATTTATTTAAAAATAAGTAATAATCAGTCAACCCAAATAACCATGTTTAGTTTTTTGATTTAATTTAAAAGTTATTGCTTGTAGACGTTTTTAAATCAAAATTATTTCTAATTTTATTTTGTAAACATTTCCTAAACAAAATTTTGATTCGATAATTAATCGAGCTATGGTGTTTAATTAGCGATACCTTCAAATATATTCTTTAAAGAAAAAATTAAGTAAGCAACGTAAATTACCTATTTTCTAAAACGTGCTTAGTGTAATGATTCATTCTACAGTCCTTCTATAAGATAACCCCTGCTGAGACTACCTGCTGTTAGAATTGTAAATGATACCCTTAAGCCCGCTTTACAATGTGCAAACTTTTGTTTACAGAAATTGTGGTGTCCAAGTTTTAAATTTCATGAGTGTACCTAATCTTCGATTTATAGAATGTTTGTAGAAGAAGTAGGGGAATACCTACGCTTAATAGTTATCTTAAACATATTTTAAGCTTTATTGAGGACCTAAGCAAGCGACAGCGGTGTCGTTAATTCATTGATAGTTGCCATCTACTCTATTTTTCAAATTGAAAATAATTTGTAATTGCAGATGTCAGGATCTGACTAAGTACAGATTTCTAAAAATTATTATTTCGGTTCTCCATCCATAATCACTAATTTTGCATTACTCAAAAACGGTCAGAAACACCCCTTTTCTTGGCCTCGACCAGCAAAAAAGTTAAAAGGTAAGTCATCTAAAAATATTTCTGAATCGGTAAATATATTTCCTCCACATATTCAAATCATCTAATCTACCTCTCAAGACCCAGTGACAACTTGTTCCTTTGACTGCCAAATCTCTCCTTCTATATGGGCTTTTCGACCCATTGTTACTACAATTCAATCTCCTACTTACAAATTAGCCAAATTTCTATCAATAATTCTTAACGAATTTGTAGGCAAAACACTTTCACGAATTTTAAACTCTCCCCATTCCATTTAATAATTTGAACGTAAATCCTCTTATCCATGTCTCAGTCAAAACCACTTATGTCAAAGTAGCACATTTTAAAAAATTAAAATTTTAGATTTTAATCAGCTTTTTAATGAACTTGAATTTAATTTCACAAGATCATAGTTTAAACAAAAAATTTTAAACGTGTTTACAGACAAAACAAAAATAAATGCAAACAAAATGACGTAAATACAACTGCAAAAATAAAAAACAACATAATATGGTTTACTTTCTCAAACATGTTACGAGTATGTATTTAAACACGGAATTTTTTTCTATGTCGCTTTATTTATTTTATCTAATTGACAGCGTAATTTGTCAATCAGTTGTCAGTTTTGAGGTTATTACGTATGGCTATTTTTATGAAGCGACATCCTGTATTTTATCATTAATTAACACCTTGTACACTTTAATTTGACACTTATCTGCCTGTCTATTAGAACACTAAATTATTTCTCCCTAACAGGTGACACTGTTTTTCGTTGCTTAACTTCACTTTAACCTAAATTATTTCACTCGTCCCCTACAACCTCATTCTGTAAGTACTAAAAGAAAATATCTTTGTTTAACGGTAAAAATAAAAAATAGAGTATTTTGGAGTTGATACTGACAATTCCTTTGGGGAAAGTAGTAATAGTGAAAGTGACGACAAAATCTTCATGATACGAGACCGGAAAAATTATAAGGAACGCATAGTAGACTTCAATCATTGGTCTGACGAGAAGTACTACAGATGATTCAGGTTGAGCAAAGCTGCGGTTCAATTGTTGTTGGAGCATATAAGACCAATTATAACTTCTCAGCATACACAGTAAGAACACAACATGAACTGGTAGATATTGTAGTTTATTGATGCTAGATACATTTGCAAAGAAGGTGACATTCCTACTGAAACGAAATTGCTAAAACGTTAAGATACTATGCAACAGGATCCTTTCTATTAAGTGCTGTTGACATGGTTGGCAGCATGTGAAACATCTGCGTTTCGAATTGTAAAAGAAGTCAGCATAGCTGAGCTGCATTAAGACCCGATTTCTTTTTATAAGCCAAATACATCATTGAAACTTGAAGAAACTGCGTCAGAAATTCTTACAACTTAGCAGCATTTCTCCTATTTTTATAGCAGTAAGAGTCTTACATTTTTAATAATTACTTTTTAAAAGATGATTTTTAAAAGCCAATTTTATAAAAATTATAAAGGGTTCTATTCATTTGCTGTACCTAAAAATTATGCAATGTAGTAGCTAGGTAGCCGGGTACTACTCATGACCAAACAATTGGAAAAGGAAATTTCCCATTTTATCTTTGGGCATAAACATTAACCTTCACACGACGATGACTTTACAGCTGTTTCTTTACAATTTAACTATTGAAATGAATGAAGTTGGAGCTACCAGAAGAACCTCAAACAGATCCCAATTTGATTGATAACAATTATGACAATTAACAACAATTTAACCTGAATGGACAGAATTATAGAGCTTTATTTATTCAATAACATTTTAACGTATAAATAATTTTAAAATGATATAGCATTATGTAAAATAAATACTCAATACGGGCTTAAAATCTTTTTTTTTATTATATTTTAATATTTTTATTATTATACAGGGTAAGTGAAACTATGGTAGAAAAGTGCTCCTACAGTTTTTAATTTTTAATTCCCTAAATCGAAAAAAAAGTTATTCAAGTGAAATTTGGTAGGCATGTTTAGCATTTTAAAGTGGTCATTTGAAAATTTTTCAATATTTGAAAAAATCTGGATAAATACGGGGCTGTTCAAAAAGTTTGACAAGTTTAAATTTTGTTAAGCTTCTTAACTTTAGGATATTCTGATAAAGTTCATATCATAGCACATACTTTTCCTTAGAAAAGCTTTTCTTGACGTTTTTTTTTTTGCCTAGTTTTTGAAATATCGTCATTTTATAAACTAATACATGATGAAAAAAAATTGCGTTAGAAACCAAATTTTATTTTTAACTTTAAAATTACGAAGATTGAAATGAAAAAGACAAAATTAAATTAATTTTAAATTGAATTATCACAACGCTTGTTCAAAGTGCATGCCATTGGCATCAATGCATTTTTCACATCTCCTCGCTAGGGGGCACTTTTAGTCCAAAGTTTATATGACACTTCGGCCTTTATTTATGATGTACTTTCCACACTTTAAGTTTTCTACAATCAATTCGGACCACGCTGTATACAAAATACTTAATTATTTCAATTTTCTTGAATACTTTGCTTTAACGCTTCTATTTTTAAGGCAATATACTCCATTTCTTTTCGTTGAAGCTCTTCCTTCCTCCGCTACCCATTTTCGTGGGTTTTTCTCTTACTATTATCTTCATTTTCTATAAATTTTAATTTTGCTTTTAGATATTTTAATTCGGATTATATAATGCTTTATCTTAAATTGATTCGTTTCCTTTGCGTTCTCGTAGACTTTACAATTTATTTGACATTTTTATTCCGCGGTTCCGCCAGAAAAAACGGGAATACTGTAAATAGTTCACTAGAGAAATTATAACTATGATTTGGATGAAGGTTAAGTACTTAAGAAGATACCGAAATTATAAATTCTTGAATGATCACAACGAATACAAGCATTTAAGAAAAGCTATTAAAGTAGAAATTTTACGTTCCTACCATACGTATGTCAAAAATAATGAACAGACAATTTAAATTGATTCAATAAAAGATTGGTCTTTTTTTAAGTCAATAAATTCAAATAGTAGGATCTGGGCGGATTAGAATTGACGACTGGGGAATATATTTCGCTCTATGACATTGTGAATGCCTTTCGTAATTACTTTTCTTCTGTATACAGTCCCATTGTATCTAAATTTTGTTTAACCAATGACTTTTTTAATAATCCACACCATTCATTACTGATTCTATGGTTTTCAGTGCAATCAATAAATTCAAGCTTAAAGAAACATCCTGTTCTGATCAAGTACCCAGTTTCATCTTAAAAGATTGTGCTATCTTATTTACAGTGCCTCTTGTGATAATATTTAACTCACCAATTTCATCTGAGTCCTTTCCAGAAGCCTGGAAAATAGCACGCATTTGCCCTCTTCTTAAATCCAGGGATCCATCTATTGTGTCTTATTATGGACCGATTAGTGTATTAAGCAATTTCTCTAAAATTGTTGAAACAGTAATATACGATTATATCCATCCTCTTCTTAAGAATTATATTTTTGCGTTTCAACATGGGTTCATAAAACATAGATCGACACTAACAAACCTAACATATTTATTCCAATATATCCTCCTCATTAGACAATCGTGGCTAAGTTTTTGACCAACAATATTAGAGAAGTTAAAATATTTTGGATTTAGTACCTCACTACTTAAATTTTTTGCTTCCTATTTACAAAATCGAGTTCAGTTTGTATCATTTGATAACTTTAATTCTGAACATTTTATTGGAACATCTGGGGTTATCTGCCACATCGTTTTTACTATTAATCAATAACCTTTCGAAAGTGATTGCGTGCAAGCATCTGTTTTTGCTGACGATCTTAAGATATTTCTACGTAAAGTTGCCTCCAAAACTTTTTAATATTATATGTTCTCTATAAGAGCCCTTCTAGGTAGAAGTGGAAGAAAACTCAGTAAATTGTAATCGCCGACGTTTCGCCCACCGTTTCTGTAACCAGCCCACATAACGGTGGGCGAAACGTCGGCGATTACAAGTTACTGAGTAGAGTACTCTTCCCAACTCTACCTAGAAGGGCTCTTATAAAGTACATACAATATTAAGATATTTCATTCCATCTCTACAGATGACAATTGTTTCTTTTAATAAAATCAGTTACTGGCAATTTCCAATTGGTGCACTACAAACAATCTTTAGCTTAATATTTCTAAATGTAGAGTGGTGACATTTACAAAAAAAGTTGATGTTATCCTATATGACAATATGAAAGTAAATTAAACTTTTCAGAACATAATTGCTTGCGCACTTAAAGCTATGGGTTTTAAAATCCGCACCTGCAAATCATTTAGAAATCTCAAATCCTTAATGAGTTTATATTTCGCAATGGTTAGAAAAAAATTGGAATACTGTAATTTAATATGGTTTTCGCTACATAAGTGTCAGATTGATGAGGTAGAAAATCTTCAGAGGAGGTTCCTTAAATACTTCTATTATAAAGTTGACGGTATGTATCTAGAAAGGGGCTTTTATCATACAGTTCTACTAAACTGTTTCGAATTTGTTTCACTTGAGTCCAGAAGAAGTTGTGGTTCTCTCAAATTTTTGCATAGACTTCTACTCAATAACATTGACTGTCCAGAGTTGTTAGGTTCCCTAAACTTTTCAGTTCTTTCTTACCCATCAAGAAACCATAAAACATTTTATTATGATACACTAAATACCAGTGTATTATTACGATCTCTTTATATTATTATTTAATAATATGTGAAATAGTTGCGGTAAATATTGTTGTACTATTAATAAGTTATTAAGTTTTTGTACATAGTATAATTATATTATGTTTATTTACTTTTATTTTGGAATTTTTGAGTTGAGTAGATGTTTTTTCTTTTTACTCGCTACATTCTATTAATTTTTGGTAATATGTTCTATAATTTGAAGTTTTTTCTGTTGAACATAAACAATTATTATTATTATTATTATTGAGAGACACGCTCCTTTAGTTGCTCGAATTACAATGTTATTACTTTATCTTAGTGATTCATAATTGAAATGAAATTTTCAAGATGTTGACATGGATGCGGATCAGATATCTCATTTCTGCCATTATCAACTGATATTTTTTCTAACAATGTCTAGTTTTTGATTTTATATAATATTTTTATTATTATTTTTGTTAATTTGCTTTCAATATCTTCAACTAAGCCTATTTTTTTGTATATAAAAACAATAAATTCATAAGTTCAATTACTGATCAAATACTATACATTTATAGCTCTGCCAAAGTTATCGTAACCCCGGAGACATATAAGTTAATTTCAACGAAAAGGGCAATTAACCAAACATGTGTAGTGTATGTGAGTTAAGAGTGTCTTCATTCATAAATATTTAATTTCTAAAAACATCGTACTTACGAAATTCTTACGTTGTAAAGCAATCTATTGAACAAAGGTATCGATTGGGGTGGGTTTTTTTAGAAACACCGCCATTATATATGATCATAATGATCCACATATTTAAAAAATGATGTCAATCTAAGGGAGAATAGACATACTTATATTTACTATGCTCAACTGAAAAAAACTCACCGTATAAATAGTGCAAAGTAAAATTTTTATGTAATATAGACAAAGGTATTCCAAGTAGCATCAAAAATTTAAGTAACATTATATTAATACTAAATTTTATCAAATTAACAGTGTAAGCTGTCAATCAGTTGTCAAATTTGAGGTAACACCAATATGTATTCAAGGAGCCTATTTAGTAACGACCTGTAAACTAGTCGTTAACTAACAAATGTCGGTATTTTAACATTTTTAACATTTTATTAGAAAGTTATTCTGTAAGCAAATACCCGTCGTTCACTACCGAGCTTTTAGGACTAGTTGTTAGGACTGTCGTTCCTGTTGGCTCATGATATTTATGGTTGCAGGGTAAATAACTAATAATTATTACGATTATTTAATAGACGAAGTAGAAAAAAAGGTAGGATGTAATCAAGAACCGGATGTTTTAGACTGACCTCAAACATTTCTAAACATACATTTTACAGGTGTCGGTTAAGACGAGTTAATGTTACGCTAAGGGATGTTAACAATCATTTAATTTGCCAGAATATATTTTTTAACGGATGTATAGGAGGAATCACTAAGGAGATTTTGACTGGTATAATTTAATGTGGCCTCACATGGAAGCACACAAACAACTAAAACACGGGTAAAAGTAGGTGATGTTGATTAATTTTTTATCTTTTTGGTAATGTCTAGTTTTTAATTTTATTAATTTTTCATTATCAGTATTTTCTTTAAAATTATTTTCTTTGGTAGTTATAATTACTTTGGTTAATTTGTTTTCAATATCTACAGCCACAAATCACAATCTCAAACTAAGCGTATTTTTTTGTTGAGAAAAACAACAAATACATAATATTAGTTAAATACATCACGGACATACAGAGTAGTCCTCCTAAAATAAAGTCCAGAAATGAATGATCTTATTTTATTTCAATTAGAAATTTTTAAAGCAATATATTTAATCGAGGCTCAATGCTCGTGTGATCGTCCAATTGTCAGAAATAAAAAAAAATTGCAAAGTTGAAATAGAAAGGAACAAAACGTATAGTCTCATTTTTCGATAAAACGATAATTAACACGCAAAAATGCATGCTAAGATGACTGAAAACCACCGAGTGTGTAAAAACCGCGAAGTAGTGGGAGTACCCGTCTGCTAGCGCAGCCGTTTAAGAGGACTGCGATTTATATAAGCGCGCTGAGGACGGGTACTCCACTACTCCTCCGTAACTCTCGCACTCGGTCATTTTCAGTCATTTCTGTATGCACTTTTTGCGTGTTAATTATCATTCCATCGATAAATGAGAATGTACATTTTGTTCCTTTCTATTTCAACTTTACATTATTTTTTTTATTTTGACAATCGGACGAAAACACGAGCATTCAGTCTCAACTGAATATATTGCTTTGAAAAAATTAAGAAGGATGTTTACAGGTTTGTTAATGTAGAACACGAATTATAAATTTTAGTTAGAGTTCTGAAACCCTACCCGCATCGCCAATGTTAGCAAAGGTTTCCTATGCTGTACCTGGCGTCACCTACGTAATCCTAGTAATTGCTCTTAGGCAGTAGGATACACAAGAGAAGAACAAATCAATGTGTGAAACCAGGAACATATAAGATCGTTATCTACACACAAAGTAAAAATACTAAGAGATGGTAGCAAATAGAACAAATCTTAAATTAAGGAACAAAAAAAAAATAATCACAGTTATTACACCGAACATCAATTGACCCACCACTTGTTTATATTTAACCACAATTTCGCATTACTTTTATAAATCAAAAGAAAAGGTTATGTTACTTGCATAAATCGCAAAGTTATTAAATAAATAATGAAGGCACGGTATATACGTTAGTTAAACCATTGTGAAACTAATTACGGTAATATCAACGAATAACGTTTATCGAAGATCCCCGACTTACAAACACGTAATAACATATTCAGATTAAGAGTTACACAAGGAAAAAAAACGTGATACAAATCACATGTATTTGTTTGTTTTGTAGTCGGCGGATGGTACCCAAACCAGTGCTCGCACACCTACCGGTTAGAAATTCCGATGGCATTCCCCAAGGTGATAATTGGCAGATCAAAGGTCAAAATATTTGCTATAGAAATCAGCTAGCTCACCCACGTCGATGTTTTAATAATTTTTTGGGCAGCACCATAATTAGAAGAAGACGTCACAACTTTCGAGGAGGTTACTTGCATTGCTCCCTCTGATAAAAAAGATTGTTCCGGTGAAAGTGAAAATATTTAGAGGTTTCCGTATAAACAAGACACTTCCAGTAGTTTACAATAGTCATAAAGACTTAGAACTGAAGCCAAAGGTACAACAAAGACATATCCATATTGACTAACTTTTCACAAAATTTCCACAAATCCAATTTAAAAATTTAGAAAGAGAAGAAAAACCCATCATGGCGATTCTAGACCAAATTAAGATTGACAAAAGTACTTCCAGTTTTGATTTTTAAGTTTAAACTGTAATCGAGTATTACCAAGGCTTCAGTTACAAAACTAGTTACTAAGGTTTTCTTTTGGTAACTAAAGTTATAAAAATAGAAATGTCATTTAAATGTCGTAATGAGAATAACGTAATTTTAACAACTTTTGTTTCATAAATTTTTTTTTGTAATTGCTAACATCATTGAATATATCGTACCCAATATCCAACGAAACGTTGTACTGGAAATCTGTAAACGATATTGTTCAGCTTAAAAAGTGAATTTGACAACAACTTAAACAACATCACAATTAAATAAGAACTAATATCGACAAGAACAGTTCATATTTTGAAAAACAAAATCTATTATACATGGTCCTCCAGAAAGTGGTGAAACACGGTATATTTCATTTAAGGTTAGAAAACATTACATAGATAGTAAAAAAACAAGCGTTTCGCGCAGAATTCCTCATAGGACGGAAGTGTGCGATAGTAAAACATTTTCCTCTAAAAATAAAAATGAAAAAATAAAACAGAGACTAGAAAGTGCGTCTCAACTTACAAAATTTTGATAAAAAAAGTACCGATACGATATAACTGTTTTAAAATTTTAATAATTTTAAAATTGACCGAATCATCAATTTTTAATAATTTTAAAATTGACCGAATCATCAATTTTGGATGGTTTTATTAATTAAATCGACGTCAACTCATACATGTGTAAGCTTCGAGAAAGCCCTCACTATGAAGGGCAAAACGTCGGCAAGCACATCTTTTTGAGTTGTTTGTTATCCTACCTCTACACTGAAGGGGTCCCAAAAGACCATTTTTATTTTTAAATGAATTTTTGGAGGAATACTTACCTCTAGGTTCTATTATTGGTGCACGAAACGTAACTTTTGCATCTCGTATATCCAACGGCAGAATCTGCATTTTTCGGTCGAGTACAGAACTTGTCAATAAAATAATAAATAACCATAGTAAAATAACAATTAATGAAAAGAAGATGAATATATTCAGACTAGTTACACCGACACGTAGGAATTATTTTTTTCAACGTCAGTCCAACAATTCCACACGCGGTTCTCAAGAATGCTACAAAAAATTTAGGATATCATATCATGTTTCCCATGTCCTTTCTGCGAGCTTCGATTGTCGGAGAAGAATACAGCCATGTTTTAAGTTTCAGGCGACAAATATACGTAAAACCAGATAATACACTAACATCACCACCATTTAACAATATTGCTTATGATGGTACTAAATACAGAATCTTCATAGCTTACATTAAAACTAAAAAGGTTATTGTGGTTATCACTTAATAAGATTAGACGCTGACAAAGCTTGTGGTAGAGTACCCACCTACGCTACCAACAATATCGTCTCAAGCCGAATTGAGCTAACTACCTATTTGGAAGCAATAGCAATTACTGTTAAAGCAGCGGCTTACCTTTACCATATGCAACATTTACGTACCAAATAGTAAGAACTTGCAATACAATGACCTTAATGACCTCCTTACCCAACTTCCGCCACCTAGACTTTTAGTCGGCAACTTTAATGCCCACAATGTTATTTGGGGTTCCAACAGGACCGACGCCATAGGTTTTACTGTTGAAGAGTTTCTGAGTGGCAATCGATTAATTCTTCTAAATAATGGAAAGAAAACCAAGTTTAATGCATATTCCGGAGATTTTTTAGTGATAGACATCTCGTTGTGTGACTCGTCCTTAGCAATTCATGTAACCTGGACCATAGCAGATGAACTTTATGGTAGTGATCAGATCCCTATTATGATATTCAACATTTCAAGTGCAGAACCTACAGTCAACTCCTCTTTTTAGAAATGGAATATCGAATACGGGGATTGGTCTGGTTTTCAAAAGTTCTTTCACATAGTCTAGGTGATGGATAGTCCATCTCCAACGTAACAGGCATGGTTTCCTATTTCTCTTCTATCATATTGGATGCCGCTCACCGGACAATGGATCTATATTACCGCAAACGAGAATCTTGGAAACAATATGTGTCGTCCATAACAAGTGACACTCCGGTCACAGAAATGTGGAGTAAAATAAGAAGAATCAGTGGCCTGAACAATTATTTCTGTATTCCGCCCTTACATATTGACAACCAATTAATCTGCGACAACGAAGAAAAGGCTAATGCTTTTGCCGAATATTTCAGCTACAATTCTAGTGACAAGAATTATACTAAAGAGTTCCTGTTATACAAGCAACATGAAGAACAAGATCATTCATCCCTTGAAGATGTGTCATCTACTCCACTTAATTTGACTATTTCTCTGGAAGAACTAGATGCTCTTGCCTCCTGTAAAAACATTTCCAATTCTGGACCAGATGATATTCCATATATCTTTTTAAAGCATCTCCCTCTCAATGCTACAAAATACTTATTACTGATATTTAACAAAATATTTTCAGAACATCAATTTCCAGTACAGTGGCTTTAAAGTGTTGTACTTCCCCTTCAAAAACCAGATAAGCCAAGATATAAAGTAGCATCTCACAAACCGATATTACTCACCTGCACCATGTGTAAGCTCATGGAAAAAATTTTGAATCAAAGATTAATGTTCACCTTGGAATCTCTAACATACAAAGCGGTTTTGGGAAACACAGATCAACAACAGACAACATTATCAACCTAGAATCAGAAGTTCACGAAGCATTTGTAAATGGTCAAATAGTAGTTGCTGTTTTCTTAGACATCGAAAAAGCCTATGATACGGTTTGGCGTCATGGTGTAATTACATACTCGAGATTGAAATTCGGAGGCAACATAATGTTCTTTATACGAAACTTCTTACAATCCAGAAACTTTTACGTTAGAGTAGGGCCGAGCTCATCTAGTACACACTCATCACAAAATGGCTTCCCACAGGGTTCTGTTTTGAGTGTAGCCTTGTGTTTACTATCCATCAACAACATTTTATCCAATATTAATTCCCCTGTTAAAACAAGTGTTTATGCAGATGATGTACTCTTATATATGAAAGGCAAGAACATCATTTAAATTCAAGAATGTCTTCAGAATACACTTGATGAACTAAAAATTGTCTAATACTTCTGGGTTTAAATTTTCAGCCACAAAAACCCAATGTATGATGTTTTCGAGAAGTCGCTCAACGAGTGAGATTAAGTTGCACATTGGTTGATGTATTTTACAAACAGTTAAAAAAATGCGTTACTTTGCAGTTATCTTTGATGGGAAACTCAACTGAAAACCACACATAAATCACCTGAAAAAATACTTCCAGCAGTCTCTCAACTTACTTAGGACAGTTGCTCATCAAGGATGGGGCGGAGACAATGATACCCTTATGAACTTGTATAGATGTTTAATTCGATCAAAAATTGATTACGGTTTGATTGCCTACGATGCATCTAGTCGAACCACCCTGGGAATTGTCGGCAGAATTCAATCCGCTGCTTTGAGGATAGTATTTGGTGCGCTACCAACAGCCTCGTTCAGAGCCTTCTTTGCTTGGCCGAAGAGTTGCCATTAAATCTACGTAGGAAATACTAGTCCATATCATATTTCTCCGTTGTATTATCGAACCCTTCAAACATCAATCACCAACACTGTATCAAGACACAGTATGAACAAAGATTTCGAGAGAAAAACTACAAAGATTTATCATATCGCGAAAAAGTAAAGAGAACATTGCATGAGCTTTCACTGCAGTCACCAATCCCCAGTAATATAACAGATTACTCCCTATATCCACCACCATGGGTTCCTAGCTTTTTCACGTAGACACCTCTTTGACATCTTACAAGATGTCATCCGATGATACTTCATCAAGCGTACCTAGAACTTACATTCAGATACAATAACCACAAACTTATACTTACGGATGCATCAAAACAGATAATGGAATCGGGGCGGCGTTAAAACAAATGGATATATATATACTATAAATTTAAGTTACATCCTTTTACCACGGTGTACAAAGGAGAACTGCATGCTTTACTTCAAGCAGTCAAATACATACAAACGTGTCTTAATGAAAATTTTGCAATGTGCAGTGACTCACTTAGTTCTTTGTCTGAAAGAATTATATACAAACGATAATATTACTAAAGCAATACGCAATTGGCTCCATAACTTACCATCGAAAGGATTGAATATAACTTTCATATTCATCCCATCACATTGAGGTATCCCTGGGAATAAAGCAGTCGATGAATTAGCTAAAACAGCCGCAAACTCTCTAAACGAATCTATCCAGTATAGCCCGCCATCATACAGCGATATTAAAACTAAGTACAGAAAAGATATCACCAACTACTGGAACAGTAAATGATCTCAAAGCGCAAAATTCTTGAGAAGAATAAAACCCACATTATCACATAACCTATCACTACCAAAAAAAAGTAGAGATCAGATAGTTGTCAATAGACTTAGGTTAAGCCACACAAGACTCACACACAGTTATATTTTCAAAAAATGTCCCCGTCTAGATGTGACATGTAACAAAATAGTTGATGTTGATCATTTAATCTGTGACTATGTCATATACAACTCCTCAAGAATATTTTTTTGTTTGTCTCCCTGTATATGCCAAAACTCTTTTTTACAAGTAGTGTTGATTGACGCACTCTTACGTTGTAACTTTTGTTTTCTACTCTTATTAATCTTTCCTATGCCATTCAATAAATTTAATATGGATATTTCCTTGTGAACAAAACTAATATAATTTTGATTGAAATGCATTATCGTTCTTGGGATAAAAATATCTTTTATATTGCTCAGGTAAATAACTTATCTAAACACGAAGTTACAAAATTTTCTCCGATTTCTTAAAATTCGGTCAAAATATATTTGTTAATGAAACCTTCTATGGTCTTGTACCTGAAGATTATAGTGATGGATAAATTTGATATCTAATATCAAGCAAATACAATGGGAAGATAATTACAAAACTCTCTGCCCTTTTTATAAATGTCCGCTTCCGTTTAGAGAAATCTTACATTTCTTTTGAACAAACGTGTAATCTGAGGAAACACTCTTCTAGAACAATGCTGGTAATTTAGCCTAGAAGAAAATCTATTCTTTTAAACGTTTGTAAGTTTTTTGCTGGAACGCTTGCCTCTAAATTTGCCCTCTGCATGATTTTTAAGGTCTTATCTAAACTTATGTTTGAACTTGCTGATCTGTCTGGTTATAATGTAAGAAAGCAATGGGTCAGTTTAGTCTGATATTGAGCCGCCTTTTTTGGGATCGGAGTGAGTGTGTTTGTTATTATATCTGATTAATTACCTAAGGTGAAATACTATTTTTGAGTCTTCTCTTTTTCTTCCTTGTCTTTATCTTTTTTTCCTTGTTTTCCTTTAGAATTTTGTGCCCATACCCATCAGTTATTTAATTCAAGTTTTTGAAAACCAAATATGATTTAAGAATAAATTAAGAAACCATTTTCCTTCTGATTATATCTTCCTGTTAACCCGTCGCCAGTGTGGAGGAATTTTTATAAAAGAATCTGTCTGGAGGAATATTACATACTACTAATAAATAATTCTACATTTTGTTCATTTTCTTAACTGCTGTTTTGGAAGCTTGTAATTCTAGCGGATTTTTTTATTTGTGGTCCTAATCTCTTTATGTTCGGTTCATAATTGGATTGCCAACATCTTCAAAAACTGCCGTCTTTTTATCTAGAAATTGTTATTGTTTGACTGAAAAATCACTCTTGAACTTATACCAGCAGAAAATGTTGTAAGTGTCCATCTTATGCTTTTTTGAGATATATCATAAGATACTGATAATTCATCAATAACATCCACACCACTTTGTAATTATCTCGGGTTTGGATTTTCGCCGCTGGTTTCATCAATATCAGCAGCGTGGTGGAGAGTTGACTTTAGAAGAACTAGTTTTCATTGGTATATAGGAGGCTAAAGTGATATCCTTTTCTAAACCAATTATTTTGGTCTGTTTTTTGACACAAGAAAACTCTCTAGTATTTGTTTTTGGTTTTTCTTAACTGTTCCAACAAAGTAACTGTAGGAGTTGGAGCATTAACTCAAAGCTTGTTCAAGAAATGGGATCAATAAGTTTGAGAACGATATTGTTTTGTTTATAGCTCAATTAAAATGGCTGCACTCCAACATAAAGTTTTAAATTCAGAACCTAATATGATTTTGCATCAAGGACAGCAAATAATTTTAGTCCATTTTGAGCTGTCTTATTGAGCATATATTGCCAAAAAGCGCAGTATCCTCTGAGGGCCTTTAACTTTTCATCAATAGTCAAATATTTACTGAGGAGTCTACGAATTTTGGTTATTCTCGACAAATTCTTAGATATTGTTCTTTTTTTTTTTTTTTTTTTTTTTTTTTTTTTTTTTTTTTTTTTTTTTTTTTTTTTTTTTTTTTTTTTTTTTTTTTTTTTTTTTTTTTTTTTTTTTTTTTTTTTTTTTTTTTTTTTTTTTTTTTTTTTTTTTTTTTTTTTTTTTTTTTTTTTTTTTTTTTTTTTTTTTTTTTTTTTTTTTTTTTTTTTTTTTTTTTTTTTTTTTTTTTTTTTTTTTTTTTTTTTTTTTTTTTTTTTTTTTTTTTTTTTTTTTTTTTTTTTTTTTTTTTTTTTTTTTTTTTTTTTTTTTTTTTTTTTTTTTTTTTTTTTTTTTTTTTTTTTTTTTTTTTTTTTTTTTTTTTTTTTTTTTTTTTTTTTTTTTTTTTTTTTTTTTTTTTTTTTTTTTTTTTTTTTTTTTTTTTTTTTTTTTTTTTTTTTTTTTTTTTTTTTTTTTTTTTTTTTTTTTTTTTTTTTTTTTTTTTTTTTTTTTTTTTTTTTTTTTTTTTTTTTTTTTTTTTTTTTTTTTTTTTTTTTTTTTTTTTTTTTTTTTTTTTTTTTTTTTTTTTTTTTTTTTTTTTTTTTTTTTTTTTTCCCTTTTTTTCATTTGACAAGTAGGAACCAAAAAAAAAAAAAAAAAAAAAAAAAAAAAAAAAAAAAAAAAAAAAAAAAAAAAAAAAAAAAAAAAAAAAAAAAAAAAAAAAAAAAAAAAAAAAAAAAAAATAAAAAAAAAAAAAAAAAAAAAAAAAAAAAAAAAAAAAAAAAAAAAAAAAAAAAAAAAAAAAAAAAAAAAATTATAAAAAAAAAAAAAAAATAAAAAAAAAAAAAAAAAAAAAAACAAAAAAAAAATTTAAAAAAAAAAAAAAAAAAATAAAAAATTTCCAACCAATACACATTTTTTAAAAAAAAAAAAAAAAAAAAAAAAAAAAAAAAAAAAAAAAAAATACAAAATAAAAAAAAACCCTCCTCAAATCAAATCCCAAATAAATAATTTAAAACAAACTATACTTCTCTACTTACAATAAAATAAAAAAATCAAAAAAAAAAAAAAATCTCTTTCCCTCAAAAAAAAAAAAAAAAAACAAAATAAAAAATAAATTAAATAAAAATTTAAGTTCTAGCCAGTTTTTGATTTTTTCTTCTCCTCGTGATTTTTTAAGTTATTGAATCGCTAACAGGATTGCAAGAAAATAAATCTGTGCAATGACATCGTTTCTCTGAATAAACTAATTTCTGCCCCGTCAGTTACCAGAGTTCTTCAAGGTTGAGTCTAGCATATTTGAAAACTTCTGCTAAATATAGAAGTCCCATTAAGGTTTTTATGTTTGAGACATTTGTGTCATAAACAACATACTGATGATCATCTTCGTAAGTTATAAATTTCTTGCGTATCCTTATATTGATGCACGTAACAATATCATTTATCATGTCAGGGGTTATAAACAAAATTGAAACATTCGATTGAAGATTTGGCATCTGGCAAATGCATAATAATATTTTCTGATCGTTTGCGTACGTTTTTTGGAAAATTTATTGGAGCCCACCTTGTACCATCTTTACCTGCATATTTTCTGGACTGTTCTCGATTCATGGCTAATTTTTGTACCTTTTGCTGCAACACCTCCGCATCTTCCTCGCATTCAGAACTGCGATTGCTACAATTTTCAACATCAGGTTTTCTTTCTGAGTCAATAGGTCTCACATTCTTTCCACAGAGCCAACAGACGTATTTAAAAATGTCTGGGGTATGTAATACCCCACCACACTGTCGCCGGGTTACACAAAAGTGCTGAAACTTGATGTACCATTACATAGCACGTAAGGGCAGCGCCTTGACGCATCTGTTCTTGAACAAGTGATATTGTATATCTACTCTTTTTATTTACACCTTTTATATTACGTAATAATATTTTCCCTGTAAATAAATTAACTAGTTTTAAATATTTAAAAATAGTAAACGTAACCGCACTGAATTTTTCAATTAGTATTTAATTAACCATTTTATGAATTCTATTGTAAATTTGGATCCAAATCTAATTACTCATTGTTGTAATATCTAGTTGCCTTCATATTTAAAACAGCTTGATCACGCAACAGCATATTTAAAATTTATTTTAGATTTTATAATTTACATGTTGAACCCACAATTTTTTTTATTTAATTATTTGCAGGTGCTTAATATATGTGCTTCTGAAATATTTTCTCTATTGCTGTTTTTTTTAAGATTCTGGCAAAATTTAATTAATATATAAGCGCATTCAGCTGATTTTTTCGCTTTTTTACGTCTCATCTTGGTAAATCTCATTATAAAAAAAAACTTGACACTTCGAATCATGTCGTCAATTTTGTAATAAATAATTCAATTGAGTAATGATACATTTACGTTCTCCTAGTGACATTTTAAATAAATAAAGACACCAAACTATTTGAAGGTGGTTTAATAAGATTTCCACGAATAATAAAAACCGGAAGAATAGTATAAACGTATTTACAGTTTGATCGAAAAAGAAATTGCGAAACATAAAGTGACCACTCCGTTTCTTATTTCGTATATAGTGTTTCCTTTTTTTTTTGTTTGAATTGCAAAAAAGTAATCAATCTTTGATTTCGTTTTTAAATTTGTTGTATTCTATTTTCTTTTCTATTGGCGCAATTACTATTCCGATCACACGTTTGAGTTTAATTGATAATTACCTAATTACAAATTCCATAGTAAAAGCGAAATAATAACCGTGAAATAAAGATGCGGTCGTTCTTATTATGTTCTCAGACACAATAGTACGGTCGTTAGCTTTTTAATTGTTTCCGTAATATTGAACGGTTTCGGTTGTTTATTTGTATTATCTTGCTTTCATTGTATTAACTAACTGAAACGCGTATTTGATTTTCCCCTGAAATAAACTTAAATTTACTTTAGTTTCCTGCATAATTTATAGTCACCTTGTTAAATGTGGCGATAAGTGTATTGTTTAATTTGAACTTGTGTTCAAATTTAATTTGCAATCCCGTGTGACTAACGTAGTAAAAACATCTGTTTATAGGATGTAATTTGTGTTGCAGCGTTGATTGAAATATTGGTAAAGATAGTCAACCGCTTGTATTTGCTTGTATCACGGATGCAATTCACATATGCATGTTGGGTTGCGTTTTTGTTTACTTTTTCACCTGTACTGAAGCGCTAAGTTATAATGTGTACGATTCTTGAAATAGAATAGTTCAATTTATTCCACCGTTGTAAAAATGGCGCAACATACAATCCGTAAAATTTACTTTTGTCAATACAATGTTGCAACGTTTTCAAATATTTAGTAAACGTATTAACTAGTAATTAAAAGTGACGAATTTTCATTTATGAATAATACCATTGATGATACATATCTTGGATTTTAATGACAATGTTTTTTTAATAATTTACTAAAATACATGCGAAGCGTTATTTGTTAAAACAGTTTGGTTTGGTCGGTGTTAGATAAATAAGAAACAATTATTTTACAAATTATGCTTGCACTTTATTTTTTAACTTGCAAATAATAATGTTGATTGTTTGTCATTTAATAACTTCGTTAGGAATAAAGTAGAACTAGGGAGAAATACCACTAGAGTTCAGAAACGCAAAATTATTGGTTTTGTATCTACTTGTTTTTACGTGTTCAGTTGAAAAGGATTTTAAATAAAATTGGTTTTCAAATTTTCAATTCAAAAGGCAACAAGTTACCGTGTTTTTAGGGAAGTGGGTTCCACTAGACCTTCAAATTTAAATTCACTTGGTATAAAACCTATTCCTATTACTTCTAAAAATAAAAGTACTAGATTTTAGCTTGAGGTGTGTTGTCTCCCGACGCGGTGCGGATAATACGTGTATAATACACTATTCTTTTCTGTGACGAAATAAATGACGATTTAATATTGAAAAATCATATTACAATAGAATTAGAAAATTATTGAGGAAATTTGGTGTTAAAAAATAGTACTCACTTTTTTCCCGAGGAAAAAATAATTTACAAAAGTGACACTTTGTTATCTGTTAGTAGAGATAAAAGTTAGGATTTTACTCTTTGAAACTGTATCAAAATATCATGGTTTCGAATTAAAATAGTTTAATTAAAGTAAAATAGCTCATTAATTATAAACATTGTTTCAAAAATTACAATTCCAACTGATCTAAAATAATAGTAATAATTTACAAACAATTTACACATAAATAATAACGTACCTAATACAATGCTATACATAAAACATATCCAAACATTTACACTTATTTATGCAGATAATATTCTTATTTTACGGTGTGGTTTTGTGACATCACTGTAATTATAGCTATTAGAAATATGTTTATTAGCCTCCCACTTTAAGGTTCGATATAGTTTTATTTTAACCAACTGATCGATAATTAACAGTTTATGAGTGTCGCATTCTCTGAACCATGAATTTACACTGCTGTTGAGACATTTTTTTTATACGGAGTTTAATTTTTTTCAATAAACCATAATCTGTTTTAAAAAGATGAAATTCTTCAGTAAAAGTTTTAATAAAAAAAACACAAATTTTGAGAATTCGGGTGATGGTCTGTGTAAGTATTTAATTCCATCAGATTTGCTGTAATCTTTATATAGAATTAATGATTCGTTCACATTGAAAACACTTGAGTCGTTAACTGTTAGCATTTCCTTACACGTATTACAATGTACTTTTTTTCCACTACTAGCTGTGAAGTGGACAATTATTGCGTCTCCTAGCCAACTGAGAAGTTGAATTTCTCTATTAGTGGTTAATAATTTTTTCTATTGTTGACCTAGGTTAATAATGGACAAATTCAAATTTTTTGAGAATCTAAGAATAGTTGTTTAACAAAAACGAGTGAAACATAATTTTGTATATCCAGGTGATTATCTTTAACGTATTTGCTGCTTAAAATTACCTAACACGATAAAATTATTTGAATAAAAAAATACCATTAGTTTAAAATTCGCGCCTTCATCCCATAACCGCAAATACATAACCTGAATTTATTTATTTATTAAATATGATGGTAGAATCAGTTCTTTCAGGTTTCCCAAAGGAGATTTAACCAGGCGAGTTAAGTTACATGAAGAATTTTAAGTAAATTACAAACATTTTGTTGTAGGTGTTTTGAATGGTTAACAGAATCTGGAAGGTCCGATCTGTTGCATAAAAATGTCGACTCTAAAAGCTTAACGAGTATGTGGCGAACACTTGCCATTCCCAAATGAATTACAAGTGTCAATTTCTGAAACCTAATATTAAAATGATGCAATGTATATTGGCAAAGCAATAAATGCCGGTTAACATCTCTAGCTATACCAAAACTACTCAAGCTTGCAGCTCAAATACTTTTAGGTAAAAAAATTACGGACGAACATTCTTAAATTGCAACGTGAAAGAAAGCACTTCAATTGAAGTTAACATCTCCCAACGATTACTTCCCGAAAGCAGAGCAGAAATTGTGACAGCCCAAGTGGACTTAAAAAAGAAACCACTAAGAAGTAGGAGATATACAGAGTTAAACAACCCTTGTGCTACATCTTTACAAATACGATATGCAAAGGTGACAAACTGAAGTCGATAGTATTAAACTGCATAGAAATGCTACAACTACAATGTGGTGCCAATGTTAGGGCAGTAGTAAAATTTTCGAAACCTAATTAAAAGAATAGATGTATCACCGGAAAAACCATACCTTCTCGTAAACGATAAGAAAATCTATTATTTCTTCGATGTCCCCTATTTATTGAAGTCGGTGCAAAATAACTTGATTAAATACGATATAATCTTTAATAACAATAAAGCATCTTGGAAAGACATTAAAAATTTTACATGTCAGACAAATCTAATCCGCTGCGATTGGCTCCTAAATCAACTAATTTACATATTATCCGAATAATTTTCAGAAAATGAAGGTGAAATATACCACACAAGTGTTTAGTGAATCAGTTGCAGTTGGTTTATCAACGTATGTAGCTTTTAATGCTTTTGATTTATTTGCATTCCTGTGCTACTTGATTTTTACAAGAAAAATGTTTATTTTTATTTTTCGCTTAAATTTGGCTAGTAGTGGAAAAAATAGTATATACACCATGGTTGTGAAGTCCATTATTGCCTACGCACCTTATTTCGCTCGGGGCTACCGCCCTCGCGAAATAAACTGGTGCTAAGGCAATAATGACTGACTTCACAACCTTGGTGTATAATATACTATTTTATATATGTAGTGACTTAAATAACCCGCAACATACGACACTGAACAAGATTCTAAAGAACTATTAATTACGACATTGTCTTCATTGATTTTGTTCTCCAGTTGATATTGAAACAAATGTATTACGAGGAGTCTTCCGGATTATCGTTTATGAGTCACATTCCTTATCGGCTTAGTCAGAAATTCTACAATTGCATACTTTTAGCAACACCTTTAGTAAATGAGTAGGCTTGTTATAATATTGTTTAGATGCAAACAGTTGAGTACGTTAGATTGTAATATAAGAAAATTCAACATTCGTTCCAACATAAAAAGGGATAGCGTTTCTATGTTAAAAAATTTTAATTTCAATGACCAAAATTTAGAAATTTACTTGCGTAAGCCTAATAGATTTTAAAACATTTTCAACGGATAAACGATGTTAATGTAATAAATATATGAGTATGGAATTTTCAAAAGTATTTAAAGAAATTGTTTTTTTTTGGGAGAACGTTTTTCAACGATTTCTTTACGAAATTAATACTTTTAAATCTGCAGGTTTTTTTTCATAATAATAAACTTTATTCACATGTGTATGTATACAATCTTTGTACATATATGTGTTTGTCATGATGGTATAACCATTGTTATAACGTAAGAAAGATACAAATAAATATTATTACATTGAACAATTAACAGACAATAGAAAAAAATATATAACAAAGGACACACATTTAATTAGTACGTCGACAAAAATCAATAAATTCTTGTATATTGTAGAACGCATGTTTTTGTTTGTTTGTCAACATTGACTCAATGCACCAATATTTCAATCAACGGCATGATGCATTGGCAACAATGTCGTGCCTTAGCATAAACTATCAGCAAAATTACAGTTTTCTATTTCACATTTATCGGCAATACTGTTCTGTAAATTCTACAATACAATTAAAGTATTTTCTTAGCACAAAGCGATACTACCGACCTCTGATGTTTAGAACAAATTTCGGGGTCGCATAATCCCGTAAGGTTGACTATCTTTACCAATATTTCAATCAACGGTTGCAGTTAAAGTTTGATATTATTTTATACCACTCACACCGCAACCTAAACGTACATAAAATAAAGACGTGGATTTTATTTTATTAATAGTCCTTACAATTACATACAAAAAATCTGCGGTTACGGGAACACAAATAAAAAAATCGGCCTTGAACAATTATTATGTTAAAACATTAACGTACACCTAACAAAATTAATATAAGTAATCAAATAACATGGGAAAGTACCATTAACTAATTTTTAAAAATAAAATATATGTTGAACAAAGACAAGGGGGAGATTTTCGGCTACCTATAATAGCAATTTCCGCGGTTATCGTTATTTGTACGCATGCGCAGTAAGAAAAAAATATGATCAAACGATACAACGATAACGCCAAACATTATTCACGGCGAATGTTAATTACGTCTATTAAAATTGCTTGACGAGATCGTTATTAGAGAGATTTTGAGTCACTTGAAATAACGTCAAAAATAACTTACCCTGTGGTTATGAATAACGATAATGTCGAGCAATTCTAATAGAGTTATTACACTTTTTGGTTATAGTTATATAAAAATTTATTTGTATTTTTGTGACGGTTTACGATTAATTTGACAGGGCATTGTAAATTGGTCGCCATATAACCACCCTAAACGTAATTATCAGTCGCCATAAATAAAGTTTGGCATTGTTTTAATGTTTATTGCGCATGTGCACAAATAACAATAACCGTAAAAACTAACAATCTCTCTAACCATCAATCTACAAGTTATGAGGCGCTTAAGATCAAATGATCTTCATCTTCTTCAAATTCTAAAAAACAAACCCTCATAAGATGTAATAGTTGATGAAACCATTTTTTCAAGCCTCTTCCAGACCTGCAGATGACCAAGATCTTTGTAAAAAGCTATTGTTAATAAAATATGAGACTCGGATTCTACAGAGGATACCTAAAGGCGCTCGTGTAATGGCTGTTCAAAAGTATCCATTCTATTCAATGTTATATTAGCTTAATGATCTCAAGTCTTATGAGGATATGTTCTTATTCGCATTCTATGCTTTGAGGTTCCTTTCAAAAATCAAAATCTTTGACATCGGAGGTGTAATAATAATAATAATAGTTTTTATTTGAAAGTAAGCAAAACATTTAGTTAGATACTACCCTTTAATAATTACCTTAAATTACATTCTTTCTCTCAATTTTTGCTTCCTATCCAGCACTTTCCTCATTCAATCCGCTCCTTCTTCTCTTTCACCTAATAACACTTTCCTTTCTCTCTCCTCCGGTCTTCACTCTTCACTCTTCACCTTCTTTTATCATGTGTTTTAAATTTTTCAGCCTTCCCACACAGTCTGAATTTCCTTTTTCATTATCCAACTAATTATTATTTTCTTCCTCTTTATTCCCTATTTAAAATCTCGCTTCTCCTGTACATTCCTTTCATCCGTTAGATACCTCGGTATCTCCTTAGTTATTAAATCTTTCTATTTCTCGTTATATTTACTGTTTTGTATCTTTGTTCTCCTTTCGTGTATTTTGGTACATTTGTCACTTCTTATTATTTCCTGTTTTATATTCTTCCCTTCTCCTCTAAGCCGTTTTACCTCTTTCCTTGCATAGCCTACTCTTTCATAGTATAACCTTATTTTCACCTGTATGTTTAATCTTAAACAACTTTATGTTTGTAACAGTTTCTCTTCTTTTATCTTTTCTAAATTCACTTGTTCTTCTACTTATACCTAAGTATTTCTTTTCTTTAATCTTTATGTCCTCTTGTACTCTCTCTAATCTCATAACTCCATATCTCTGCCTCATACATCATTACACAACTTACAAGTTTATCGAAAAGCTAACCTCTTTTCTTTATCCTTTCCAAATATTATTTCTCCAAACCCCCACGTTTGTGCCAATATTTTATTTTCCTACTGAGCTAATTTTCTTATGTGTTCTTCATCTTTATTATCATACCTAATTGTATAACACAAATATTTCTTCTCATCCAAACTTTCTATCTCCTTAACTTCCAACAACCACGTCTCTTTTTTCTCTCTCCCTCTTCTTTTTTGAAACCGCATTATTTTCGTTTTTGACGAAATGAAACTAGACTTGAGCTCAACGGTCATCTCTCTCTTAATCCCTTCTTTGTCCAAAAAGGCTCATTTTATTCTACTCTTCGTTTCCTGATAAATCTCCTTAATTGTATTCACTAAACCTTCACTCATACTCTTTTTCTTTAAAACTGTCCACATGATTTGCTTGTCTAAATTATCAAAAACTGCCTTTATATAAAAAAAAAGCGCATACATGTTGTCTCATTTTTTTTGTAATTCTTTGTTTATTATGTGTTTTAAAATGTAAATGTTATTCACCGTTTTCTTTCTTTTCTAAAGCCTGCTTGCTAGTCTGCTAAGTCATTTTTATTTTCTATCTCTTTTTCTAACCTTGTTCTAATTATCTCTCCTTAAATTTTATAATCTGCGTTTGTTATACCCACCCCTATAACTTTATATTTCTTTTTCTGCTTCTTTGTATATTGGACATATAACCGCCTCCCTTCATTTTCTGGAAAATCTTTACCTTTTCATATTTTATTAAATACTTACTCTTACTTCTTACTCTTTCTTTATACTTTCAGTGCTCTCCTTTTTCTTTTTTCCGCTTATCATGAATGTTTCATTTACTTGTTTTTCTCTTCTTCCTTTTTGAAGTTTTGTATAGTATTCCTCCCATTTCTCCTCATTTATCTGCATTCTTCCACTTCTTATTTTTTTCTTTCTGCTTGTTTTTATTGCTTGTATTTTCTCTTCCATTTCTTTTTGGTACTCCTTCTTTCTTCTTTTGCATCCCTCCTTATGTTTTTTTCTAGAATTTTGTACTCTTGTATGTCTATTTCACCCTTTCTTCACTTCTTTTTGACATTTCTTTTTTGTTACTTTCCATTGTTTATTTCATCATTTCTTCTTTACTCTTATATCGTTTTTGCATATTCTATATCTTTTCTTTTACGCTTTACATTTCCTATCACACCACATCGAAAATAAAAAGTAATATTAAGACCTTCAACCGTTCAACTAAACCTTTCACATTTTGAAGTTTTGTTATCTCCTCACAATCTAATTTGTAGCATGGAATCAAAGGTTTCAGATGGAGGCTTAAAGGGAGATGTAAAACTTTAGCCAATTTTAATGAATCTTCACCTATAAATCAAATACTCAAGTTAAAACAAAACCACCCATCTCCGTCAAGAATCTTAAAATTCCCGTCACAGACGAATTTTCATTCGAAATGTATTATTGCAATGACTTCTAAAGCAGCTGGTAAAGGTGGTACTCAGTTTATCAAATCCTTGACAAAATTGGTCATTTTTATGGGATCCGTCAACCCAAATATAACTAGCCTTCTGTATGGCACATTACCTAAAAAGGATACAGGCATACATCTTATTGTGGTGTGTAAAACATTTTGTCGTTAGGCTACAGAACTGTGGTGTACAGCTGTCGTAACGGAAGCTGCTGTTGTCCTAAAAAAGTTGGCTTTGGGAGTAAAGGCGGTTGTGGAGCAGTTGTGCATGCAGTGAGGTCATTCCTAAATCTGAATAAGAATAAGGAATAAGTTACCCTCAAAATTCATTACATAAACGCTGGGAACAAGACGAGATATTAAAGGCACTTATGAAGCAAACTTCAAAGTCGTATCTCTGTCTACCGGGATATCAAAAATTATCTTGGTCAAGGGTGGTTGTGGAATGTAAAACGTTTGTCTTAGTTTAAGTTTGAAATAATTATGTCACTGTCACACTGACATTATCAATAACCTACAAATTTCATACCTATTTATTTCAGCACAATGACTTGGCAGATTCTGACACAACAAAACTTATTCAAAAATTTAAAGTAAGACAAACGTTTTACATTCTACCACCACCCTTGACCAAGATATTTTTTGATATCCCGGTATTACAATGCTATTGTTCTTCATTAATCTTATCCTATAGGTCTACTATCTCATGCAAAATTGGCGTACAACAAGATAATCTTTGTGGTTCTACGCTGTTCAGCCATGTTTTACAGCTATACTTTATGATTTAAAATCTAAGTTTGTGTTTTTATTTGGACGATGGGACATGATCCTCAGACTGTTCTACAAGACTTCTCATTTTTTATATACGAAATCAAACGTTGAGGTTTGGAAAAATGGGGTATCTTTTTCCGTTTTAACGTGAATGATACTGAGCTATTAAAGTTCTGATGTACATTGCGCCGTATATTGTTAGTGAACTAATCAAAGCTTACCCTAATAAGTACCTCTCTTACGGATGAATCGACAGAGAGCACTGCAGGTTGGAAGCATTGTGAAATCTTAAATAAATGGGACAAAATTTTAAGGCACTTTAGAAATAATTTTTAGTGTAGAGATAGAACCCCATCTTTGAACTGTAGCAACTTTAGACTGGCTTAAAATTTAGCGCTACCAGCTTATCTGCCTTCAGTTGCCAGCGTTTTGGACTTTGTCATATACCTGTAACGAGAATCAAATTAGCCGCTTTTCTAAGGGCTTTGATGAGTTTTCAAAGCAATTGGGACTCAAATAATACAGTTTCTAGATTGGATTTTGTTGAGCAGAACTGTTAGGCAAGATATATTTCCGCATGTGAAAAGGAATCAAATGTGTAACTCTCTGGGTTTTTGTTTAGATGTCTAGCATTTTGAATAACAGTATCCTTAAGACTGGGAACAAAATATTTCATTCATTCGTATGGATTGGTAGAGCTAGTGGAGACAAACATGGAAGTCATCGACTAACTTGTAGAAAAGAAACAAGTCGGGGGACGCGTCATTTACTCAGTGATTCAAAGAGCTTTATCTTTGGCTGAAATTCTATCCTGTCTAGAGTAGTCTGATCTGATAATATTACTTTAATTCTTTAGACACAAGGAAAATCCTTTACTTGGGACGTAAGTAATTTGTTTCATAGTTCCTTCTTATAGCCATCTACAAAAAGATAGTTTTTTTCTGTGGAATCTCGTGGTGTTTTTCTTTCTAAACTGGTGAGTTTGCTAGTAAAATTGGTTGAAGAATAAAGTCGGTGACCGGAGAACCTAGATTGTCCTTGTTTTTTACTCAAAAAATAAGTTTGGCGATCTAGATTGGAAATGCAGCCTGTATAATGGTGACTTTCCAACTAGTTTTTTTCTTTAGAAACTATTTTTATATTAAATTGTAAGCATTTCTTTAAAAGTATAATAAATATCCGAGTGTAATAGGATACATAACAACCACATAACCTGTATTTTTTAAACCATCCATTAAAATTAAATTTTGCAACTCATGTAATACTAAAATGTACGCCATTTAAATCGATATAATTTAAAACTTTTAATTTATATTTTTGAAAATAAATTAATAAAAATCAACTCATCGACAAATAAAAATATCAACCAAGAAGACAAAATCATTAATGAAACTGACAATCAGTTTTTATGTAACATTCTGATGTATAAAAAATTCAGAAACAAATAAAAAATAAATTGGGAAAGGATATTTTTATAACGTTACTTTTCCAACGATCTGTTACAAAAGTATAGAGCTTTATAAACTTTATCAAGGACGTGAGTGTGACGGATAAGAGGTTAAACATATAATGTTCAAACTTTACGTGAAAATATACACATCTTCCTGTATTTTTAAGCAAAAATTTATTTTAAAACAAATTCCATTTTAATGTTATGTTATTTTAAGTTTTACATTCTGTTTAATTTAATATTATTGCAAAGTTTATTTCAAAATAAATTTGTTGTGTTTAACTTACAAAATTAATTTAGGAATAAATTATTAATAATAATAATCAATTAATTGTTAATCAAACATCAACGTTTAGTAGTTTTGCAAAATACACCGATTAAACTAAATAATTTGTTAGTATTAATTATTAACCTACTTCTGTGGCACGCCATTATAGTTTTTAACGTCATAAATAAAATCAGTAAAATTTAAAAAAAATTAATGAATTTTATTTGTTTACGTAATTGGAATTGTTGGATTTCAGATACATATACAGCGTGTTTCATTAATCAGTACAGAAAATGAAACTGAGATTCCTTGCAAAATTTAAAGGGGTTTAACATAAAAAAATTCCTTAAAGCCTCCCTGAAGAGTTACAGCCCCTTAAAGATGTGTAAAAATTCACATTAATCGATTTTTCTGAAATGACTTGAAATAAAAAAAGAAATCTAAACATTCAAATACTACTACCAAGGCCTCCATAATTTCATAATTTTATTCACCCTTGTTCTCTGCAAGGGGTAAGTCTTACTACCCCTTTGAGTTTTTTACCAGAACTTTTAACTAATTTTTTTTCAATTTTAAAATTCAGATTTTGGAGGGCCAATTCAATTAAAAACTTTTTGTCTCTTAAAATTTCATGTAAACTCAATACTTTTCACCAAAAAATAAATTAAGCGAACTTGCAGAATTTTTAATTAATAACTTGCGTATGCAAGTTTGACATAAATAACAATATTATTATTAACTATCATTTTTAATTTAAATTAACAATATTATTTAGAGAGTGTTCAAAATGGGCACCATTTTCTTGAATACAGGCTCTTATTCTTTTGAACAAATTTCCGTTAACGCTACCTAACATTGCTACAGATTGTCTAACTCTTCAGGAGGCTTTAAGGAAATTTTTTATGTTAAACCCCCTTTAAATTTTGCAAGGAATCTCCAGTTTCATTTTCTGTACTGATTAATGAAACACCCTGTATAATTATAATTGTTCGAAAGTTTAGTATGTGCATATATTTAATTTAATTTAATCAGAACCAAACTTAAAGCTAGAAGTTTTCGATAAAAGTGAACAAATTAAAATATTTGTACTTAAACTGTGTGACAAAATAGTTATTCAAATTTCGATTAATAAAGTCAAAAGGACCTGAAAATGTTTTTAGAAGATACCTTTTACAGTAAAATATGCTAATTTCAATTAAATTTCATATTGTTACGGTTTATTTGTAGATAAACTATAAATTAGTTAGCAGTGCTGAAAACCTGGCCGACAGCTCTGTTTGTCGCAGAGGGTCGTGGACGTTATTAGGTCGAAGGCTTTCACACTGCAAAAGGAAAGAAACAAGAGCGCGACCCTAGTAGAACGTGTAGGAAATATTCTAGAGCAACTAGGACCACAGAAACAATTGTATACTAGTATATTTATATAATTTTTGTCGAACAACTAGACTATAAAAACACATAAATCAAGTAACACAAAACATGAGACACAATATAAATAAAGAATTACTTGGAGCACCGGTAGTCGACGACGAATTCAAAGTAATAGAAGAAAGCGCAATCACATAAAACGAAGTGATATTTTAAAATTATATTGATGAAGTAAGAAAGCCCAACAAGTTAGGTAGTTAAATTCACGTCGAACTACAGGTACAAACGCGGATACATATAAACTAATAGGATTAAATATGCAATTTTCCAAACTATCTGATTTACAGATAACCGCAACCGGAACAAAGACGTCTGGATGGCCCGATCACCTCAAACGATACGCAGAAGGTCACCGAGTTATCTTTGAGGAACCCCTTTAGGACAAATAAAGTAGACAATGCAGAAACCAATTTTAAATACTCAGTCTTCAGAGAACTGGTAGATCTATTGATACTCAACCATACTTCACGGAAAAGATTCACAACGATAGAAATATAAGAAACAATGCTACTTATGACGCAGAAAATTGCCGCCAGCTTATCTCCTTGTTATTAATAGGAGTCTTTATTGGGTTCATTCACTAGCTATTAATTATTAATTTATATGGATCCCCAAACTTGATTTTAAAAAGTATGATACCTTCGTACGTCAAATTTTAAGTAGAGAATGGAAGTTAATCGCAACGTTAGCGAGGACACGAACCAAAAAAATATTCTAAAATTCAAAACCTGCAGGATTTCTAACGACATGTATGCATGTAATCTTGGTTGCATACCCACAAGTAAATTTTCTACTAGAAACATTATTTTTATAATACTAACAGCATGTTTCGGTTTTCGAGTTAAAAAAATCGTTACAATATCATTATCAGGGCCATCTATAACTAACTATTATTATTACAATTTTTTGTATTTTCTTGTCCGAACATATGATTGTTATAGTTACTTGAAAAGCATTTTTACGAGGATTCCAAAAGACAAAAACCCAATATGACGCCCATAAGAAAAATAAAATTTGACTATGGTTGCACCAAAAGAGTAGGCCTAGACATTTTTGCAATAGTCACCATTTTTACACCTGTTCTGAAAATTTGATGACTTACCTCTTTCAGTAAGTAAAATGTTAAGGTTTTCTAAAAACAACGATTTTGGCCTTCATCCTGCATTTAAATACTTAGCCGGTTTTTTTAATAAAGTAAACTTTTGTTCCATTTATCCGGCGGTTTCCAACATCTCCATGTACATCATTAAAACTGGACACACTGTATAATTTAAATGAAATGATAACAAACTGTACAAAAATAAAACTAGAAAAAAACGTTGAAAGGAAAACTAGAACTGTGTATATCAGAGTTCAAATGAAATGAAATATTTACAAATAGTAACATTTTTTTAATTTCCTATTTCTATTTTGTTTCGTAAATATGATAATGTAAAACAGATTTTTAAAAGTAAGTTAATTTGAAGAAAAGCTTAGAAAATAATGAATAACAAAATTTGTTTGCGCATTTAAAATTTTCTGTTTTTAATTGAACTAATTTTATTTATGAGATTAATAAATACGTAAACAACCTGCCATATACTTCCAATCTCAATTTCAATACTGTGATTATAAAGTAACGATCTTAAACTCCTTATATTAAATTGGAATAAGGTAATGTAATTCTATAGAAAATTTTGATTTAAAAGAAAAATTGATTTTCAGATATTGATTTCCAACTTCCTACAATTTAAAAAAAATTAGAGTGGTGTCAGAATGACCTCGAAATTAAAATAAAAATATGGCGTTGTCGGAATAAGCATTGACCATCAAGATACCAATTTAAATTAATTAATAGACAATTTATTTTCTCTGCATCCAAATATCGTCAAATTAAGTTTTTCATTTAGAAATAACCTTGTTCTAACATGAATTACTAAAAAAGTGTTTGACTAGATAAAGTTTATTCTTTGAATTTCAAATTTAAAGAGCAATGTCTTTTGAATGGTGAGGGGTGAAACCATCTACACCCCCAGAACTTTTGGTTTTTAATAGACTTAAATCGAACAAAGATAAAACCATCGAAATTGCCTGAAAACATTAATTAGCCCTTAGAGGCTTAAATTGAAGACGCGCATTAGAGAATCCTTCAACCAGGAGTGCAGGTTTTGAAAGAACATTATCCTTTGGATTCCTTGTTAAACATGTTTCTAGATTGCTAAACAAAAGATTTGTAACAAATTCATTGGTTGGAAGAAAAACTTATATAAAACGGAAATCGGTGTAAGGAATTGAATGCATACCTAACTACACATACCCAAGTTGTTCTCCGATTTATGTGTATACAGAACGTTTTCAATTAGAAGTCAATCTTAAAAAATAAAACCAAAGGAATCGTGGATTGGTTTGGGGCATAAGGAAAAGTTTGAGTTGATAAGTTTATTCCCTGAATCTCAAAATTTAAACGACAAGGTCTTTTAATTAAAGGAGGGTAAAAAAAATTTACACTCCCAGAAAATCCTTTTTTAACAGACAAAGAAACTAGTTTTTAAGCAGCAATAACTTCAGCTCTTTTAGCCACACTTTAAATTTTTTAAAAGGTCCATAATTTATTATACTAATACTGATTGAGGGTAAATATCCTTCTGCTTTAGTTGAAAATTAACAAAGAAAAACTACTAGATGAATTTTAATTCCTGTGATCTTTTAAAAAAATTCCACATTATGGGCACGGAATGGAAGAATGTTTTGTCTGTGACAAATTTATATAAAATATTTTGTGGTGCATGCCTTGTTTCCTTTTTGGTTTATAGGCTCGTCGAAGCTAAATGTTTGAATAGAATTGTAATATTGGGCTCACAATTTACTTTTGCCTTATGCTTGTAAAGACAGCAGCTGTCCCTGTTAGTTGTTTGTCGTCAATAAGTGTGACGATGGTTTTCTGCTATGTCATCAATATACCTACCAAGTATGCGATAAAACAATTTATTGAATAAAAATTTCAGTAATTTATGTAACAGCCCATTCTAGTGACTTGAGGTGAGTTTTGGATATTTCTGGTTACCGGGTACCGAAGGAAAGTATTCGGAATTTGCCCAAGGTGCATAAAATTTGTTTGCTTCCAAAATTTCAATGATTATCACATTTAACAGCCGTTAACCAATGTTTGTGGTCGAATATTGCAACAATATTATATGTGATACGAAGCAAAAAGATGTAAGAGAATGGTTCCAGGTTATTTTCCCAAAAACTAACCATCAAGTGTATGGTAGAAAAACTGAATGGAACCGTGTACACATACATTAAGAATTAAAAAAGATTAGTTAAATTTTTATTCACATATAAAGTAATACTCATTATAGAAACAAGAAGAGGTATAAAGTGAAAATAATTTGTTACCATATCGATATTCAGTGTGCAGCAACCAAGACTGGTTATTTCCCCAAGACTGACCATCAAATATGGGTTAAAAAAACTAAATACAAACATTAAGTTATACACGAGATGTGGGGGGGGGGGGGGGGGGGGGGGGGGGGGGGGGGGGGGGGGGGGGGGGGGGGGGGGGGGGGGGGGGGGGGGGGGGGGGGGGGGGGGGGGGGGGGGGGGGGGGGGGGGGGGGGGGGGGGGGGGGGGGGGGGGGGGGGGGGGGGGGGGGGGGGGGGGGGGGGGGGGGGGGGGGGGGGGGGGGGGGGGGGGGGGCGGGGGGGGGGGGGGGGGGGGGGGAGGGGGGGGGGGAGGGGCAAGAGGCGGGGGGGGAGGGGGGGGGACAGAGGAGGGAGAAACAAAGGGGGGGAGGAGAGGAGGGGAGAGGGGGGGCGGAGGGGGGGGGGGGGGGGGGGGGGGGCGCGGGGGGCAGCAAGCACCACAAAAAGAGACACACGGGGGGAAAAAGAACAACAGCAACAGCAAAGAGAGAGCAGAAAACAAAACACACACAAGGAACAACAACAAACAACAAACACACAAAAGCAAACACAACAAACACACACCCCCACCACACACCGTAAGACACACATTTTACTTACGTTACGTGTGTGATTCTGTACAAGTTAATCTTGGCTTTATCGACACACGTGTGTTTTTTAAGCATTAAAGTTATCGCTTAGAAAGCGCTTTGCACTTTAACACACACAAGTCGTTACAGTTAACTGTTGGCATTTTTCTTAGTTTATACTATTCACACGTGTCCCTGTTATACAAGAGATGTTGTAAGACACACATTTTATTTATGTTCATTGCTCCACGTGAGCTTAAAAGACCAACCGCCGTCTTGTACAGTTGTATACCGCACTTAAGTATACACACTCTGATGAGCTGATAATAAGGGCGAAATGCTGCATCAGGTGTTCTTTCGTTGCGTGTGTGCTTCTGTGCAAGTTAATCTTCTCTTTATCGACACACGTGTGTTTTAAGAATTACAGCTATCGCTTAGATAGCGCTTTGAACTTTAACACACACAAGTCGTTACTGTTAACTGTTGGCATTTTTCTTAGTTTATACTATTCACACGTGTCCCTGTTATACACGAGATGTTGTAACACACACATTTTATTTATGTTCATTGCTCCACGAGAGCTTAAAAGACCAACCGCCGTCTTGTACAGTTGTATACCGCACTTAAGTATACACCTATGATGAGTTGATAATAAGGGCAAAATGCTGCATCAGCTGTTCTTTCGTTGCGTGTGTGCTTCTGTACAAGTTAATCTTGGCTTTATTGACACACGTGTGTTTTAAGTATTAAAGCTATCGCTTAGAAAGCGCTTTGCACTTTAACACACACAAGTCGTTACAGTTAACTGTTGGCATCTTTCTTAGTTTATACTATTCACACGTGTCCTTTTATACACGAGATGTCATAAGACACACATTTTACTTATTAAGAAGTATATAAAGTACTGATTGTAGAAAGAAGAAAGCGTACAAAGTAAAAGCAATTTGTCACTGTGTCGCATTCAGTTTGCAGTAACCATAGAATGAAAATGAGTCAATCATGATGTTCTCGAATGATTTTGGTTCTCATTTGCATGCTCAAGTGGATGAAACGCCAAACTTTTATACTGCCGATCCTCGCCCTCCCCCTCTTTAATATTTCTCCATTTCGTTTTCCAAATTTCCAATATAAATTGAACTTAGGTTCGGTAGACATCTCTGCCTAAGCCCGTTTATTATCCAGAATGCTTGACTCAAATTTCTATTGACCTTCGATCTATTTTTGTTTCTTTGTGTGTTGAACATAATTACGTTTCTTTGTTTAGTTTTTCATTTTCCGATACTATAAATTTTTGAAACCCGTAGAGAACTAAATACTATCTAAAAAATGAATTGTTTAGGTATTATATAATTTTAAAACGTTTAATTTAGTTTTTTTATAAAGTTTGTTCTAAAATTTATTTATTGATAGCTATACTTTTATAAAGTGCTTCTAGGTGAAGGTGGATGCACAAAAACAACAAAGTTGAGAGTCAACTTAAAAATAAAATTCATCATCAGATGATAACGTCAATTGTGATACGTGACGTTATCATCTGTTGATGAATTTTCATTAAGTGAACACGATGCCGATGGATGGTGGGCGAAACGTCGGCAATTACAACTGAGTTGTTTTTGTGCATCCCACTTTCACTTAGAAGTACTCTGTCATCGTATACTTATCAATAATTAAGTTTTTATAATAATTTATAAAAAATACTTAATTAATTAATTTTCAATAATTGTTTTATAACTTTATTTTTCTATTAAACTTGTTTTGCTAATGCCAGTAATTGCAATTATTTTGTTCCAATATAAATTTATATTGATAAAATTTATTTGAAATTATCACACTTGACAGAATTATTCCTTATTGCAGAGCTGATACTCCTTTGTAATTTATAACTTTGCCAACTTAATAAAAATTTCTAATGAAATAACTTTTTTTTTAAGAATTACTTGAAAGCTTTTAAACTCATTTACAAAAGTTAAATGCTAAACCCACAAAAATTAATTAAGAAGATAACGGATATCAACGTTATTCAAACCAAATTTTAACAAATTCTGTTTGAACAATCGATATCACAACAACAGTAAAATATGTAATCGTTGTTATTTAGATTAATCTCCAATCAGTTTTTTAAATTTATTTGTGAATGTTATATTCATTGTTGAAATTTGAATCTATTTTACAAAAAGTTTCTTCTATTATCGGTTAATATCCGGGTAGTTTTTATTCGTTAAAGGGCATTTAAATTCGATATAGAAAAGATGTTATCCGTATCAAGTTTCTATATAAACGATCGATAAAGTAAATGATAAAGTCTTGACGTTACAATTTTTTATAACATAAATGTAAATTTACACCCATCTTATTGATTCCACGTGAGATTTATTGCGTTTTATGTATACTAAGCGTTAATTTGAAGAAAATTGGATTATAAATAATTAATCATTAACGTGTTGATCAAACATTTTCGTAATTAAAATACTTTACGTAATTTTTGTAAACAGTAAAAACACATGTTTGTGTTTTAAATTGTGTACATATTTTAAAGTAAACCCTTATTTATTTTGATGGTATAATACGGGAATTAACATAAGCGATTAGAATCCGATAATGTTCAGCGCCACCACTAATTTGATTTTGTTAAACGTCCATTAAAAATAAGTGGGTTATGCAAATAAAGAAACGAATCGCGTTAATATTCAATTCGGTACTAAATCCAGATGTGGCAACTCGAAACGCAAATAAATTATCAATTGACACCTGCAGAAAGATCACCGATTAAGCGTAAATAAACTTTGAAGTAACACCGACAAGAAAAAACGTAATTTGAATTGCCCTATACAAGTATTCGATCAAATTAAATGGACGATTTCAATTTGCATTTTATGGAGAGTAAACGTTACATTAAATTAAAAAGATAAAATATTGGCCATCATAAGTCAAGTTTTCAAAAATAGCACTTTTGTCCAATCTGTAATATGTGCTTTTTAAATATTTTTATGTATGTTCGATAGGCACACGTAAAATTTATTTACGAAAATATAAATAGCAAATGTTAACCGCTCGCTTGTAATATTTAAAACTGACACTCCAAAAAATTTGGAAATTTTGTAGAAAATAGTTTATTAGAACTAATTTTTATGCAAAACATAAAAACTTAAGTATAAGAACTGGCTAATGTTTCTGCAGTAATATATAGAAGATTTTGATAAATGCTTCACCCTGTATATTTTATATCTTCGACTAGATGTCAAAATCTCGTCTCTCAAAATTTTGCGATTTTGAGATATGTGGTGATTTGTAAACAGACTCATATGCAACATAGCTTAAAAAGCTCAATTTCGATATAAACATCAATACGCATGCGCTGAACAAAATTTAAATTCTTCGAATCTTAGGAAGTTTAACTATGCAGATGTCAAAATCTTTTATCTCAGCGTCACTCCTATGCAAGCGTGGGTAAAAGTAATTAGGAAATATACAATTAAAATTCTTGTTTAGAGGCGTATTTGCTTGTTGATATGTTATTATTCACTAGCCGCAAGAAAACTTTCAACTTTAAGGTTAAGTTGTCTGAAATCTATTGTACTTGGCAGTACTCACCGTGTGACATGATTTTTTGTACGTCACACAAATTTGGTGTGATTCCTGTTGGAGTTAATCGGGGCGCCGATAGAGGGCGGTCTTGGTTTGTTTTCACGGTGTCTGTTGGTCACTTCCGTCTTAGTCCGCTTAATGTTACTTCAGATTTCGTGGTGTTCGCATGCGTTCTGTCTCTAATGATGCTTAGGTAAATTAAATCTACTGTTACCGATGGCACCAGTAGTAATCGTTCTTTTATTTTAGGGTATAACTATTTATAACAACAACGCCCAGTGTTTCTCTCGAATATTTTTGCATATTTTATGCGTTTTCCGCATTTGAACACCGTAAGTAGTTTGGCGTGTGCGTTTAGGCGGTTGTGGATGACATATTCTTTGTTTTTCTTTTAAACGAAAGTACTGTCACGAAGGTACTGGTAACAAAATTACTACTACGAAATAAATTACTACCACGAAATTACTGGTAAAAAATTACTGGTAAGAAATTACTGTTGCGAAATTACTGTTACGACTCTACAGTCTTTGTAAAATGGCTACCTTGCTTCCGTTATGCAAGTTGTGAGTGTTGGAGGACGGCACCCAATCCTAAGAAACCGTACGAGCCGTCTCGTCAACCACGCCCGCTCCGTTGTCTGCCTTCGTAGCTACTTACCAGACTTGAATAAGGTATTGTGACAATTTGTTATTTCGCGTGACAAAAGCCAGTTAATAATCGACTTTCACCTCGCCGCTGAATGTACACAAAGATCAGCCTGTCGCTGACCGCGTCTTAGATTAAGTGCGCTTAAGAAGTACGGGTATTGATAATACCGCCCGCTATAAGTTGTGTTTGCTCCTATCTGTTAATTTGTGAATCTGTTTGTTTTGCTAATAAACGTAATTAGTGACATGTTTTCAGTGCGAGTATTTTATTGTAGCCCTAAGTACATTAACCGTTCTATCTCGCGGAAATGTAAATATCTCTTTATGAAAAGATAGTGGCACCGGGCTTTGACAACAAATATTGAAGACGGTTCTTCGGTATCATTACTCATATCTTAAACACACGCCTCCCGCATTTTAGTGAACAGTAACGGAAACTACAAACGAAAACAGCAAAATTTCAAGTACAGTTGAAAACTATCAGACTTTCAGGATTTAGGGTCCAGTTATAAACCGTCCAATTATGACTCAAATTCGGATGGTCCATATGCATCTTCTGATTATTTACCATTAGCAAGACCTCTGAAAAAATACAACTGAATCGAATCACATAAAACTTGTCAGAAGCGTGCTAAGAAAGATCAGCGAATCCCATGACATGGGAGGTGACCAAGACTAAACAACAGATAATGAAAGGACATGGGTACCAAAGTCATCAAATGAAAAAAGATGAAAGCTAAAATTTAGTACATCAAAAATCTCGACAGTTTGATGATAAATGTAATTCTAAAAAGTGCTTTAAATCTAAGAGTAAAAGGCAATGTTCTGCAATAACAGAAGAAGAAAGACAAGTTTCCTTCAGTTGATTTTGGTCCGAATTGAATTGGAGACATCGCAAAACTTATGTAGCAGCGTTCGTAACTGAATCCAAAACAAAACAGAAAACGACTGTTGAAAATTCAACAAGGCAAAGTACCATCTCCTACCATCTGAAAGTTGACGAAGAGTTGCTTTCAGTCTGCAAGAAACTATTTCCTTCAACTCTTGGCTTGGGCGAATGGTCAGTCAATAATTGCCTCTTACAGAGTTGACTTTTTAGACAACTGCCAAACGAAGAAAGTATTTTTCAGCGACGGGTGTTCTGCACAAAATAATAATGTCATACTTTCCAATGTTTTGTTGAACTATTCTTGCAATGATGATACCGAAATTATGCAGAAATATCTTGCCAAGGGTCAATCACAAATGGAATGCGATAGTGTGCACTTAACTAACGAAAAAAAAATAGGAACATTTTTCTCCCTCTAACTATGTTCAAATCATCAGAGAATCCAGACAAAATTTAAAGTTTGAACCGTATAAAGTAAAATAAAATGTTATAACTCAATACGACCTGGAAGAAAAACTGCCGATGCCTGTGTGATCAACCTTAAAGCTCTAAGGTATACAATAGAGGAATCAATTCAGTATTAATTGAATTTTGATGACGATTGGGCTCACCTCTCATTAAGGCAACAACTAAGTAATGCTGGAAATTTTACTGAAAAGTAATACAATCGTATATTACAGCTGAGAACTATAATCACCTTCAAAACTTTAAATTTTTTTGGTTACTTGCCCATGAATAGTATCACATTTGGTGCAGTTATACAAAAGACTCAACTTAAAACAAGTTTAAGTTTTATGTTTAATACCTATTTTACCTTCGAGTGTTTTTATAATTAATTCATTCTGACATTAAAACAACCAGTTGAAAAAAGAAAACCTTGGTTTTTTCATTTGATAAACACCTATTTCCTAAAAATCTACTTTTGAAAAATTTTGTCAACACGTATCTCAACTTTCTGATAAATTACTAAGAATTTTGAAAAAAAAGTGAGATTTTGTTAGGATAGTCAATTTCTAGCTGAAAATACCTACACCTATGCCAGACTTGAAGTTTTTTAGGCATTTCTAGAAAAAATTGAAAAGTTCTTTTCGTTTCCTTATAAATTGAGTTTTATCACATACAAGGTTTTGATATCTGGACGACGATATACTACTTCATTATTCGATCTGATTACTGAATTTCAACCAAAAGAGCGAAAAAAATAACGTTGTTCCGTTACAACATACAGGAAATTCCAAAAAGTACGCTTTATATAGAAAACTTTTTTATTATTAATTATACCTTAGAGATTAGTTTTTGCTTGGTTTAAAACTAAAATGATACTCATTGGCGGCGGTGAAGATATTTTAGGTACATTTTAAATGTTAATATTAAAAGATATCAGAAACAGTTGTTACGGTATTATTTTATAAGAACGTAAAACGTATGTCGGGAGTAATATGTTACGGTAAATTTTGATTCTCCCGCGCGATTACAGAATTTTCCGATTGGACGACAGATTTAGTTTTTGCTCGAAAGCGGAAGCGCGCTCACTTTTCATCTATTTTCTCTAGAACTGACGTTTTCAGACGACGAGTTTTCTTTCAACAATTGAAAAATTTTTTGTTGGTGAGATAATAATAGAGCAGATCATAATTTTCAACAGTCTGCCGAAGTGACGCCCATTTTTTGCAAAGACTTGAGAAATTTTTTTGGTGCTGTCGAGACACATTTCTCATCGAGATTAATAAGATGACAAGAAGCGTTATTATGTTAAAGAAAATTTTTAATGACAATATCAAAAAACTCTACTGCGTTAAAAACTCTAGCGGGGGCTATGGATACTGCAGAGCATCTAAGATTGATTTCTGAGCTTGGAATTTGAATAACAAAGGTTTTAATAGTGTCTTAAAAACCATTCCATCCCAGTATTTTACTTCGATGTTAGTCTAGTGAAAAAGTAATTATATGATGAGACTTCTGGACTACTTTTGGCGCGAAATTTGAATTTTGATCGTTGTCGGCAATGTTCGGTAAGCTTCGTTCGTAAGTCAAGATGCCGTCGTTGATGCTCGGTCGTCGTCGGGGCGTGCGCGCATGTTCGTTCGCCGTCGGTTTTTCTCGGTCATGTTCGTGTTCGGTTGTTGTTGGTCATGTTCGTGTTTGATTGTTGTCGGCTATGTTCGGCAAAGGTAGTAAAATAAAGATGGCGGCGTTCTGAGTGACTATATAAATTGTGTAATTTCGTGTGTATGGTTTATTATTTGAAACTGGTCAGCACAGGAAGAAAGTTACAGTGTTGTCAGTGATTTCGTCTTACTTGCCTTTAATCAGATAATTTCAAGTGTTCTAAATCTCGATACGTTAAATTTGGATTCTGTGTCGAACCTGAAAATCGGTAGTAGTTATATGATGGGGGTTCTGGATCACTTTTGGCGCAAAATATGAATTTTGATTGTTGTCGGCAATGTTCGGTAAGCTTCGTTTGTAAGTCAAGATAGTGTAATTTATGTAAGTAAAAAACTACATACCGTCGCGATGCTGTGCTCGTACAAGCGATCCAAAGTAATAGTTTAGCGGGGGATTTTGCGCCCTTTATTTTAATTTTTCTCAAGTCCAGGGGTCTTAAAGGACATACATTCTGTTAAGTTTTTGAAGCCCGACATTTTTGATTCATTGGTACTTACGACATTTTTCAGGTTACGGCGTCACAAACGAGAACATTTTTGAAATTTTTCTCTTGCTTACCGTTCCCGCACCTAAAAACAACAATATGTCTCTCAAAACGCAATTAGATTGTATGGTTTTTGCGGGTAGCAATTTTGATTGAATCCGCAAATTGCTTAGATCGATACTTTTGAGATATGGACTACTTCAAATCCTATTCTGGATCCTCATCACCAACCTCAAAAAATAGATATCGAAGAAGCACAATTTGCATTCCGATGGGACGCAGTGAGCTTCCTGTTAATCTCGTATCTCAAAATAAAGTATTAGGACATGAATGCATTGTCTTCCGTACTTTGCAACGGGAAAATTCATTTTGGCGCTGTAGAATTAGTTTTTGTTTCCTACTCGTAATGGAAAAATGCCGCAACAAAGCAAATGTCCTTGAGTTTGAAGACGACGAGTTGTACTTGAAACGGCACGTCAACTGCTCGCAGAAGAAGACCAAAATTTTGAAATCACCGCCTCCGATTCTGATGCTGAAGAGCCGGAAATCGTTCAAAGAAAAGGCAGAGAACTTCGACCGAGGAAAAGGTAGGAAAAAGTGTTTAAAGTTGAATAAAACTGGAACCACTTTTTCTCCGATATGTCGATAAATATCGGTTTTGAGTCGGGGTTTGTTATGACTTAAAATATCGGACCAAAATTGTTGTCTGTAAATACGCTAGCGATAAAACTAAAATTGTTACCCGCAAAACCGGGTAATAGGAAGAAATTTTACGATTATGGGGGAGTTTCGTGGGAATCGGTGTCCCGAAAATATGGTTTTTCTCCATTTGCGCGATTATTATTACTTTCCCCCTTTTACAGGTCAATTTTCGCGGACTACTTCACTATTAAATCTAATTTCTGAATTTTATTGAAAAAAGCTCAAAAAATAACGCTGAATTGTTACAACATATAACATTAATAATGTCAAATAAATACGTATACAAAAGCATTAAATACTTAACCTTAAATAAATTTAGAAAATATAAAAGTATACAAAGTTAACCATTTAAAAATGATTTAATAGACCTATTGGGCATTTAATGTTTAATTTGATTGTCACAAATATGTATTTAAACTATTTAAATAAAAAAATGACTGTTTTCTGCATAATTTTCCAAATCGAAGATTCAAGGTTGTCTTCAAAAAATGGAGAATCTCACACTTTTTTAGGTGTACCGGGGTAAGCGGCTGTATCTCAATAAAAAAATTTATAATAAAAGCGGTCAAGAGAAAATGCTGGAAATTATTTGGAAAATTCTTAAAATGGCCGCTAGAGGGCGTATTGGTCACGTCAAATAAAAAAAATTGCAATCCAAATCAAAAAGTTTTGAGTATGATGTTTGGCATGAAACCAAAGCAGTAAGCACGGATAAACAAAGTTTTCCATGACGTTCTGACTTCATTAATAAATCACTTTGTTCCTCGCCATCTTGGCTACAAGTACATAGCTCTTCAAAATTATGCTGCTTGTTATAGAACCACAGCATCAAATCGGTTGTGCAATGCCCATTCAGATTCTCTAATTGTTCTTATTGAACTTATCTGTTCCATCAAAAACCTCACCGGAAAACCTACTCTTTACCAAAACGCGTCAACCTTGTCTAGTTTTTTGTTGCAGCAACTCCAGGTGGGTATACCGTGTGTCCTGGATAATTTGAAGTAACACGGGGAATTTGATTTTCCGATTCTATCCAAGATTTAACAAACGGTACATATCAGATTCGTTTAGCATATAGCTACATGTCATTGATTTATCTAATGGCAATTATTCAGTGCGTTTGCGTCAACATCCTAATGTGGAAGGTTCAATTTGTTTGATCAGAGTATTGATACCTTTACGGTTCCAAGCTGCTGAAAATCGAAAGCGTTACATAGAATATAACTCCCAAATGGTTGGAATTGAGGCAATAACTGGCTGGGCATCTTTATGTAAATCTGGCGCACTAGCATTGGGAATTTGTGGTCACGACCGTTCTGTAATATTGTTTTTATCTTATGCAAGGCATCAACCAGAAATACGTTATCCATCGACCGATATGGCTGATAATTTTATTGATGTCTCCAGACTTACCTTGCAGGAACATTAAATGTATGGTATATTTTCAGTTGTAAATATAGATTCCGTTGTAATATACAGTAGTTTTCAAAATATTGATCAATTTTTTCGTGTTCATGTCACCACAAATTCACCAGAAAACAATTTATTATCGAGTGTTCCGGAATGGTTTCAGAGTTAAAACTTTGGGGAGTATATTTTTTTACATATATCTATGCCTTTTACAAATTCTTATAACAGGGAGCATAGGGCCAAAAAACGATACTCTCCTTTTCCAAATACCGATAAGGGATTTGAGGCGTCCAAGCTCTTATTTATCAATCAAGTTGACAAAATATATTCGTAGGATAATCGTTTACGCCAGAGCTATAACACAAAAATGCACATAAAATTTATTGTACGGCGTCACTGAATCAAGTTTTAACCGTAAGTATAATGGCAATGTCAAAGTTAACGAGGTTGATAGGAATTAAACTTTCTGTGCAATTTATTTAACTTTAACAAAGATAATTCAATTGTAAAGATTTACACTATAAACATTGTCCAGGATAACCCCACAAGTAAGTCTATTTAGTTTGATATGATAAACATCACCAGGTAAAACTTTTATGATATGTAGTTTCAAACAATAACCCCTATTACTACCCTGACATCATATAGTAGGAGTGACTCCGAACCAAGTGACGTGTGTGAGAAAATTTATTACCAAGCAAAGTGGGCTGGATCGAATATTTGACAGAAAGTAGTCATTTTAACGATTATAATGTAACCAGTTCTTTGTAGAAGGTAATCAAATCCAAGCATGTAGAAAGACCAAAATCTTCATTTTCATTTTAATCCCCTTTGTGGGGTCAAATAAATGTTTATGAAACCCAAAACATGCAGGAAAATGTTTGCTTAACTTTCTGCTACATATTTTGTTACTAGTTTATTTTATATTCTCAGAAGAAATAATACTCCCTCTTGGCAACAACTATAAAATCAAAATTTAAGATTTTTCTTTTTTTTATTTGAATGTTTTCCATTAAAAATGAATAAATTAAAAAAATAACCCGCAACCTATCATACATATACGTGGACACGACAACCGAAACTAATAATTAATTAAATCTAAAGAGAACAGAAAAACGAACGTTATGCAATACTTAAATTTATTAATTCTTTAAAATGCTTGACTATAGTTTCGACCCTAAAAAATTCAAGCGTTATCATCAGAAAATAAAGATGAACATGAAATGATTTTCTACACAAATAATTTTAGACAACTGGCGATACGTAGTAATTAAAATAACATTGGGTAAAAGCACCAGTTGTCAGCCATGAACTAGTGATTGGCCACCAGATTTTAATTTTGTAATTTTAAGCCTTCTGAAAAAGTTACCGTGTTTTTAAATATTTTAATAATAAGCGGCAACTATGCTTTATTAGTGTAGTAAATAAAACATTTTTAGGTTGTGAGTGTAAATCTATGAAACAGTTACAACGGTCGTGTCCATTTTTTAACAGTTTTGTGCTTTTCCTTAAGGATTTCTTAAGCAAACGGCTAAACTAAGTTCGTGATATTTTCTTTGGTTTTTGGTTAATAAAAACATTTTGGGTTTTAGCAGTTAGTAATTGCGTTATCATACAACAATTCTATGGATTTTTTAATGAGGTTATATATTTTGGCGCCTAATTTAGGTGGCTTATGACTGTCTCGCTCTTTTTGTCGTCGTGTAGTTATTGGTCTATAACTGTATAGTATAGTACGGTGAAGAGTTTTTTAGATGCAAATCTTAGAACAAATCCATTTATTGATAATCGTCCATGAAGAGGCTGGTGTAAAGGTTTTTTTAAAAGACACTAGATATAACTTATAGATCTCTAGAAACCATTACAGCTGCAAGTTCTAACATATCCGAAAAGGATATAAGATCGTGGTTCTCCGAAATTGAAACATATCTGATTCAGAAAGGACATAGACATATTTTGGAAGATAGCTCCCGTGTATTTAACGGAGACCAAACTAGTTTCCTTTTGTGACCTAAAAATAAAAGAGTTGTGGCTGTAAGGGGAAGTTCGAAGCAACCGGAAAAATAACACCTCCCATGATCATATATCCTTATAAAAGGCTGTCATTAGGAATTGCAAATTCTGTTACAAGTGGATGGGGTATTGGTTGTACTGATTCTGCTTGGATGAAGAGTGACGTCTTTTATGAATACATTGAAAATGTTTTTTACAAACATCTGGTTAAACAAAAAAACACAATTTCCGGTCATTCTGTTTGTTGATGGTCATAAAACCCATCTAACCTACCAAACAAGTCAATTGTGTTCTGATTTAGGAATTATATTAATCGCTTTATATCCAAATAGTACAAGAATCCTGCAACCCGCCGATGTTTCAGCTTTCCACCTCTGAAAAATAATTGGAATAAAGCAGTTCTTGAGTTTAGAAAAGAAAATCCGAATGCTGTGGTTACCAAAGAAAACTTTGCCTTGGTACTTCAAAGAGCTGTTTCTGGTTTGACTCCAGAATCAATAAAAAATGGATTTCGAGCTACTGGCTTATGGCCATAGAATTCTTTGGCTATTGATTATTCCAAATGGTTGGGAAAAATTAAAACCGTTAAAGAAATTTCTATAGAAACAAAGGAAATTAATGACGTTTCTATTACATATGGTGAGTTTTGTCTACTGTAGGTGATAACAAAATCAAAGAGTTTGAAGTCCCAGAATGTATCCCTAATAGTAAAGATGAAGACCATTTATTCCAACTATACACAGTTTTTAAAGACAACTCAACAGCAATAAATAATAACAATCTTACATGTACTGAAAATAAAAATGGTTTACGAGTAACAATCGTTTCAATGAGAGTTCATATAATTCAAATTTTGATACCCCTGCCAACTTCTAATATAGAAGATATTCCAATTATGACTGAAGATCAGGTGATTCTTGAACCCACCACGTCAGATAAAACTTTTGTCGAGAAGCGAGAGCGAGATATACAGATTTCAATAGCGATAGTATTTTAGAGCTAGAACCAGATACAAATGCCGCAACTACAGCCTATCAGACCACAACTACTGACAAATTTTTGCCTTCTTGTAGAACCCAAACAAGCATTGGAAAATTTTTATTTGGCCCAATACATCGGAACGAAAAGGTAAAAAAGATTCCAAAGATTGTCTTTCGTTATTACGTCGTCAGATTGCAGAAACGAGGAAAGGCAAAAATGGAGAAAAACTGGAAGAAGAAAGATTAAAAGAAGAAGGAAAACAAAGCAGAGAATTAAAAACTAACAGGAAAATATAATAGCCCTAAAAAGAGTATCAGCTAAAAATAAAGTATCAGCTGAAAAGAAAGGGTCGCTTAAAAAGAAAAAGTTGGATATTAAAGAAGCAAAAAACTCATACTGTCCTGAACAAAAGAAGACTTTAATGTTGTTGACCTGCATTTACAAGAAGAAACGAAAAACAAGACAAAAACAGATATCATTCAAGAAGAAATTAATTTTAAGGAAGAGAATCTTATTGAGAGCACGATATTAAGAAACGGAGATAAAGTGCACTTGCCAAAAATAACAAGTCCTAGTTATCCTAAAGTAGTCGATATCCCCGAAAATGACGAAAAACATCAATGCGAAAATTTGATCAACAACCAAAATACGTCCTGTGAAGCTAAGATAAGGAACAGAAGTCTTTTATTAAGGTATCAGGAAGAAACTAGTTCCATATCTTCAACATCAAGGGACCGCAAAATTATTCCTAGAATAAACTCGATCAAAAGGAATTTATTTAATGACGAGTCACATAAAGAATCAAAGATATGTGTGATATCAAACATGAAATTGAATAATTCTAAAAAGGAGGCTGATTTCTACAAAAATAAAATTCATAAGGGCATGTGCTATAATTGTATCTATATTGAACATAACATTATCTAAAGTCGGTGTCAGGTGTGACTTATGTCTTAGAACCTACCATATTTTGTGTCTGGATGAACCAAAATGCCCCAACTCTAGTCTTGTGTGCTTTAACTGTAAGAATAATGAATAGTGCTACCTATTTTACGAATTTTGGAAAGTATTCCTTGTTTTGAAAATGTATGGCCAATCACTGTATATTCTTTGGCCAATAACTGTCACAAGTGGCCAATATTTTAGGTTTTTCAAGTTTTAACTTTTTTATTGTATTTTCCCTAAGTATACTTAAAAATAAATAAAAGTTTTCAATTATTTAGAGTTTTCTTTATGTGATGCAAAAAAAAGAAAAAAATTTAGGCAATTTTTGTGTCATTTATTGCCCATGAAAGCTGTAAATGCCCTTAAGTGGCCAATCACTGGTGCTTTTACCATACCTATTGTCTAGTATCAAACGACATATTCTAATGTGAACGTTACTAATAATAATTAATTACTAACATTAACGTTAGTAACCTTCACACTCGTATATGGTTTGATGTGCCAATAAATTAGGTATAACACTGATCAATTTAACTAGTCTGCCAAAATGTGATTCTATCCACATTAATTAATCAAAAGGAATCAAAGATTAGCAATTTTGTTGTTCCACTCTCTTTCTCATTATCAATAATAAAATATATAAAAATTACAATTTGGTTCTCTCTTAAAATGGTGGAGAAGACTATTTTGCTCTATATTTACGCAAGTCAGTCGTACCTTAAGAAATTGACCAATTTGGAACCATGTAAACCAATTACAGTGCCTATCACTCAGTTTTAACAACAAAAATGAAAAAAAAGGATTTTTAGAGAATTTTAACCACGCCCTTTCAAACTTATTTGTATAAAAATTAGTATTTTATTTCTTAAAGCGCTTTATTTCTGACGTCGGGCGTACTTGGTACAAATATAATAAAGACATTTAACTTTTTTAAGTTGATCAATAATACAAAACATGTGTATATCCTTCTATGTTGAGTGCAAAACTAACTTAATATATATTGAATATTATTTCAACTAACCGACACATAAAACCATTTAATTCTGTTTCGAAACTTTATATTGAAAGTCATACGTAACTAGATTGTTCACGACAGCTTATAAAGTTACTGCTTTTAATTTAATGTATCCAGTTATTAATATTTTTATCTAATCGTAGATTGTTTGCTACCGCTGCTGTTTTTATTAGTTGGCGATTAATAAAATTATTGATTTTGAATTGCTTAATATAATTACAGTCACCAATAACTATCAAATTATTTCTCAGTTAATAAACTTAACTCAATAAAATATTTTTTTTCTTGCAGAATACGTCTCCGCGAAGATTTTTTTCCAACGTACGTAGTCGAATTGAACAAGCTGGTAGTAGAACTTTAATTGCGTTAAGACTTCGACGTCCCAAAAAAGACACAGAAGTACCAGATTCCTCCGATAAACCTCCTCCACCGGCAAAAAAAGAAGAACCTGTCGAAACTACTTGTTGTGGATTTCATATTGTTGTTGACCCTTCTCGTCCATGGCATTATAAGGTAAGTTGATTAATTGATATCAATGGTTCTAATCTAGTGTAGTGTATATAAAGCATTTCAGAATTGTTTTCTTTAATTCAAATTCTAACTTGCTTCTTTAGATATTCCAATCTTACTCTTACTTTACATTTTTCCGGTTTTATCACTTTTGATTCTTCTTTAATTCTTTTAGTCCAAACCGACTATATCCGTTCCATTTCATTCTTCTATTTCACTATATCACTTCTTCTGTTAGTTCGTGTTTTATTTTCCATATTGTTCCATATCAAATTTGAAATTGTTCTTTTTCCATAATTTTCATGGATTTTTTCGATAAGTCACATTTTTCTCCATTTCTGAAAGTAAAGTGGAGTAACACTACACTCTATTCTATTTTCTCTGGAAAATTTGATATAATAAACATTATCATTCAGTGGTTAGATTAATCTTTCTATGCTGTATCAAAATCTAGTAAAGGTTCAAATATTTAATGTGGAACATAGTGCTGACGTTTACTTAAATTCAATTTTGACTATAGCAACAGGGAAAGGCGAAAAACGTTTCCAACATGCTTTCCAAAATTTGTCAACATAATGTAGTTAAACCTTTTGTCATTTGAACGCTTGGTAAAAATATTTTACAGTTCAAAAATAATTAACTCTTTGTACAAATCAATAAATAAACATCAAGATTTTGTTTTCTCAAAGTATACATAAGAGTTGTCATAAACTTGCAAAAACTACATTGATGCATTTTTTGATTCACTTCATTTAGGTGATGTATAAAAAAGTTGTGTATCAGTATCAAAGTATCTATTGATAAACAATTTTAGTTGGTTTTTAAGTAAATGAATTTTTCTCCATCACACGTTTAACAAATTAGCAAAATTTGACAGTTTTGTGAATCTGCAAAAAATCAGACAATAAATTGTGAATTATGACCGGTAAAGTTTGCATCACCAAAAATAGTACTGACGTGATTCACATTATTTGTCAAATATAAATATTATTATTCCCAAAAAATCCAAAAATTAGTTTATTTGTTTGTGTATCAAAACTGTAAGAAGGTTTTTGATCATTTTGATTATTGATTTGTTGTGGTGCATACCAGAGAAGGCCGAAAAAGACCTTAACAGTCGCGGTGCACACAAGGTAATTTAGGTGTTCACTTTTTTCTAACATAGCTATAAAAATAATAAATATTAATAAAAACAATGTTTTAAATTCACTCCACTGTGCTTGAGACTTAAAACTAGTATCAAATGTGTCATACAGAGTAGTTTCCATTTAGTGTGAGTGGGGGGCAGAAGTCTTTTTTAGTGTGTATGAAACGTGTACTGATTTTTATTTGTTCAATTTTATACGCCATAGTTTTAACCATTCTTCCATTTATGTTCCATCAGTCCTGGTCTTTCTAGTTACGCATAATGAGTATAAGATAGGACCAAGAATGCTACCTTGTGGTACACCAGATTTAATGGGATTAAATTGGGTTCCTTACGTTGTTTGACTTGAAATGTTCTATTTGTGAGGTATGATTCAAGGAGGATGTAGTATGGGTGTAAAAGAGATTTTTTTGGGTTTCTGGACAGGCTCATGGTGCCATAATTTGTCAAAGGCGTGGTTGATATTGATTAAGAGTGCAAAGCAGTAACGTTTACCTTCTAAGTCACTAGAAATTTTTCTATTATGCTTATGCGTATGTATTAGAAAATTTTCTTTACTGATGGGCAGTAGTTTTTTAAAAACTTTGGATAAGAGTGGAAAAAGGCTAATTATACGAGGTTAGATTACTTAAAACTTTACCAAGTTTAGGAATCATTATTATTTTTCGTATTTTTTCAGTGACAATGAAAATAATCTGTGCATGGAATTATTATTCTGGATTGATATCTGTGTTTATAAATGTTGTTGCGTTATGAGCATTAAATATTTTGAATCGAAGGGGTTGAAATACTGATGCAAGATAGGTTAAAAATTAGGATCTTTTGTTGGTCCGAGGTGTCGTCGTTTAGTTGTATTGATAGGATTTGGTGTTGGGGTTTTTGCCGTTGTGCTGAGTTTAGTTATGTGTTTTTGTATATCTCGATCTTTCAAGTTTTGTAACATCTTCTTGAAGTAGTTTGTTATTTTATTGTAACTTTATTTGTCTAAAGGATATCTTGTTAGTGGTCACTTTTGCAAGCTTGTCTTTGTTCTGCTAGTTTCTATTTAACAGTTATTTATTTTTGTTTCAATTTTGTCCGGTGTTGCTCGCTATGCAGCATTTTGGATAACTTTCGATATATTTTCTAAACTTTTCTCTATGTAAAGGTTCTGTTTTTAGTGATAAATCTAGAGGTAGTTGCTCATCAACTAGTGCTTGGAAGTTATTTCTATCCGTTCTTTTGCTGAACAGTTTTCCAAGTACTTCAGTATGTATATTGACAAGAATTAAGGTATGATAGTTCGTGGCAAGAAGCAATTGCAACTTTCTTGGTGTCAATTCGTTTGGTTGCACAAAAGTCTACTAGGTCTAGTTTTTATTTACAATACGTAAACCATTATGATTTTGAGCTACTTGAGTGCAAGTTACCCCTGGTTGGATTTATGTATAATAGTATTCTTTCTCTCAGTTTTAGGTAAATTTTTTGAAGAATAGTTTGCAGAGTGTTTTTGCTGCAATTTACACGATTTTCTTATCTGAGACATTAATGTCTGCGCCTGTACACTTTTCACAATTGTTCTTAGTGTGTCCAAATCTTGGGCAGCATATACACTGAGGTATCTCACGAGGAGCTTTTATTGTCACTTTTGTATTCCGAAGTGAATTGATTTTATAAATGTCTCTGTTCATTTTTGCTAGGTTTGATATCAATGAAATGCATTGAAAGGTTTGCAATTCTCGATTTTTGTTCCAAATTTTTTTTACCTCGCGGTTTTTCTCTTTTAGGTTGCTTTTCATGTCTTGGGAACTAGTTGGCGGGTGTATATTCTTGAGAACTACACGGAAGTTTTTTCATTCTTTCATTTGTATGTGTAAAATTCCTCATTTTTTCCATTAGTGCTTGTATTACAGTAGTGTACATTGGACTTTCAAGATGTTTTCACATTAACCCAATAATTGTGTAGAGTTTTTTAGAAATATTTGTCTTTGGAAATATCATTGATCATTTGATATTTTTAATACCAGAAACGAATATTGATTTGGTTTTGGTTTAGTTCTTTACTATCCATGTTTTCTTCTGTAAGTTGCTGAATCGATTGTTAGTTTTTGCGAGCCTGTGGTTTTGTTTATTTGCGATTTGGTTTGCCTGTTCATATAAACTTCTGTTTTTTTTAACTTGTATAAATTTAATAGTCGGTGTTTACATCTTATCCATAGAAGTAATTAATGATAAATTAACCAAAAATAGCTTTGTGTGAATTATTATAGTTCAATTCAAAATTATTGGTCTAATTAATGAACGTAACCTCAATTAACGAATAAGTTGATATCAGTGCCCATATTTATACTTTAAATTACAGACGGAGGTCATTTCATGATTTAATGCATACATGACGTCATCGGGTTAAGTTAAACGAATGGATATAGATGGTCACAGTAAAAATATAATTGATTTAAAAAAACAGTGCTAGCGTTGGATAACAAAACGCCAACACAAGATGATGGATGAAAAAATAAGAGAAGTAGAATAAGAAAAGGGAAGGTAACATCTTTGTTATTAGTTTGGAACTGAAATCACAGTCTATATTAACATTTTTATATTGATATTTAACGTGGTAGCATCTTTTTAACAACAGTATCTTCGGTCTCTTTTGCTTGTTCGACCGGCCAACTCACAATTTGTAATATGAAACTCCAAACGCCGTTTCGAAAATGTTTGAAGTGTAGAGGAAGTGCCATTCAAAATAACTGGTTTTGTTATTTTCTCTTAGAGTTCGAGAAGGTTTTGATGATCAAGTCCGGAACCCAGACTGAGAATTGTCAGAAACATCATGATTTTCTTGTTGATCATAAAGTACTGTAAAATACTGATCATCTTCTATACTCTTTATATGTATTAAAAACGCATTCTTACGAATATTGACGTAAGTGACGGTTTTCAAAAGAAACAGAAAAAAATTTAAAATATTAAAACGCGAACCAAAAAGCATTCTTGCAATTTTGATAAAAATTGTTTGTAATTTAAAGTTTCCTACAAAATTTTTTGGAAGATAAATTTTTTGAAATGCATGGAGAACCAAAAAAAATCCAAAAAAACTCCCAAAATGTCCCAGTTTTAAAATATTCCAGCCCGTTTTCCAAAATTCATTTTATGAAAATGCAAACAATTTATAGTTTTATACAATGTTTTTCAAATATTCTTTAAAATAAATTTAAAAAAAAAGATTTAAAAATATGTAAAATCCGAAATTAAAAAATTTTTGAGTAATACAGGATGTAGCACCAAAACTCCCTTGAACCATAGCTCCTTTACTTTAAAGGTTATCAAAAAAATTCTACGAGCAAAATTGTTCGCCATGTCTCTAAAATATTTTTGGTCACCAGTGGCGTTTCGTATTCCAGTGGCGTATTAAACTTATGGTTTTCAAAGTGAGACACCCTATATTTTATTGCGCCGGCGGGTAAGTTTTGTATTGAGGACAAGCGGAATACTTAAAACGTAAATTAAGACTCAACTGAAGACACCTACTGTTCGTTTTCTGATGAAACGTTACTAAAATGCTCCCAACTCAAGAAGAAATGGTTGACATGGTTTTAGTTCTTGGTGAATGTTACAAAAATTGTTTATTGGCGTCACGAGTGTACGCTGAGGGATATCCTGGCAAAGCACATCACGATCTACGGGCCTTTCAAAAAGTGTTGTATATATATTTATAACTACTAGGAGTGTTAAACGAACAAGGAGAATTCGAACGAAGCCAGTTTTGACCGAAGACGATGCATTGCAAGTTCTAGCAGCAGCTGTGGAAAATCCTCAAACAAGTGTACGTAAAATAAGTAGGAATACTGACATTCTAATGCGTTCTGTGCATTTTCAGACGTACAAGTTCCATCCGTTCAAGATTCAGTTGCACCAGGATTTACTTGAGGACTTTAAACTCAGGGAGGACTTCTGCATGTTGGTTACCAAGAAAATCCATCAAGAGGAATCGTTTCTTATGCGCGTGTTATTTTCTGATTATTTGACCTTTCTTAAAAATGGTGCCGTCAATCACCACAACTGTTATTATTATGCCGATGACAACTCGTACGCCATGAGAATTGGAAACCAGCAAATATGGTCACTGCATGTTTGGAGTGGCATAGTGGGCGAGCACCTTCTGGGTTCGTACTTCTTCGAAGGGCACCTAAACGGCAACAGTTATTTAAGGTTCCGCCACTCGACAACATATGGTTTTTCAACACGACGGGGCTCCTGCACATTGTAGCCGTGCTGTTTGGCAATATCTCAATGAAAGGTTTGCGGATTCGTGGATTGGTCGTGGGGGCCTAGTAAGGTGACCGCTAAGATCACCAGACCTCAATCCCCTTGACTTCTTCCTGTAGAGCGACATCAAGAATGAGGTTTACAACACGGTACCAACTACTGCCGAGAATATTTACTTGAGTATGTAAACTTATTCGCGATTCTTTGAAAAGCCGGTGGATAGAAATGTGCTCTGTCAGGATATCTCTCAGCGTACACTCGTGACGCCAATAAACAATTCTTGTAATAATCTCCAAGAATAAAAACCATGTTAACCATTTCTTCTTGCGTTGGGAGCATTTTATTAACGTTTATCAAAAAACAAACAGCTGGTGTCTTCAGTTGAGTTTTAATTTGACTTTCTAGGTAGTTTGACAACTGCGCATATTTTTTTAATCATGGAAAAAGCCGATTTTTTGAGAAATCGGAGATCTTACTTGTATTTTTTTGTAAAATGTTTTTAGGGAATGTGTTTTTTCGTAGTACCAATAAAAATTTCGGTTGTGCAATGCTGTAATTTTTTTTGGGGGGTGCAATTTAAAATTTTCGAAAACAATGACAATTCGCGAATGCCAATCAAAAATGTTCTTTTTTCCATAAAGTATCCGAAAAAAAGATACGTGAAAGTAGAACAGACTTCTGCCTGTCCTCAATACAAAACTTACCGGCCGGCGTTTCTGTCAAGAAAAATTCTCAAGAAAGATAAAATTTTTGGAAAAGTGGTTATAACAACGAAACCGCTATAGTTAGGGGTATAACATGTTCCATAAAAAAAGAAGTACTCTTTGAGTGCTTTCCAAATCTGCAATAAAATATAGGGTGTCCCTTTTAAAAAACACATGGTGACAAAAAATATTTTAGGGACGTGGCGACGAAAATTGCGAACAATTTTGCTCCTAGACTTATTTCGATAACTTTTATGGTAAAGAAGCTATGGTTCAAGGGAGTTTAAGCGCTACACCCTGTATATAGCATTTTATAATTTTTAAATTTTGGTCGCTTTCCAAAACGGTGGAATATTCATTTTCATAAACTGCAAATATATTTATTGATAAAAAAAGTTCGAATTAATATTTTCTATAAACAATTGTATAAAATAAAAATAACCAAAAATTAGGTTTTGAATTTTTTTTGGAAAAATACAATAATCAAGTTCTCCAAAGTTTACTGAAAAATTGCTCAAATTAAAGATTTCAGCGCAAACTACAAAAGAAGTTTACGAGACAAACAACTTGCAACGTTGTGGCATTTTATGACATTCAAAGTTCCCAGTAAGTTTTCCGAAATGACGGAAAATTTAGTTACACCCAAATGCAACTAGTTGAAAACGTTGCGTTTTATCAAATGCAATTATCGATAAATAAATTCTTTTGATGTAATATTTTCTATCTATATAATATTAATCTACAAATAATTATTTCATCAAGTGAGCGTCATCATCTATAAGTTATTTCAATGTTTCGTTGTAATTATTATCCCTGGATGTAATTGTGTGTTGTTCGTCATTTATCGTTAATTTATAGAGACCTGTATTAATGTATCTTAGTGTAGGCAACTAAACATACAGAAACTGTAAATGAAGTTGCTGTTTTAGGAATATCTGTCAATGTAAAACTATTGACTTTTGGATTTTTCTAAACTTTACATGTGCATGTTTAGTGAAATAACTGAACTGTAAATGTAAACCAGCCTTATCGATAAAGAATCTTAGATTAATATATCTCATGTATTGATAACCATTGACAGTATTGAACACGTTAGGAGGTTATGTTACATATATGTCAAAAATGTAAAAATTGATGAAAAAGATCCCTGGACGCGATATTTTCTCATTTTCATAAAATTGAATATTCTGCGGTTTTAAAAAACCCACTGAAAATAATTGTTCGTCTTGTGCAGTTTTTGGACTTAATATTTTTCAAAATTTTTCGCTTTAATTTTTTTGTATTTTGTTTCTCTTATTTACGAAAGCGGAAAATCTATACAAGATATAAACGTTTGTTATTAAAATTGCATGAAATTTTAGAAGAAACAATCAATATTGAGTATTTAATATGATTACCATACCGACACGAAAAACTTTCTAAAATTTTTTTGACAACTTGTTCTTTGACTAAAGTTAATAAGTGTAAACTTTTTTGCAACAAAATTATCACCATTTTAATAAAACTATTTTTATTTTGTTTAACCCTAAAAATGGTTAACCATAAACATCAAAAATTAAAATTTATGTGATGGAATTTTCTTACCAAATGTCATTCCTGTTGATTGAATCCGAATTTTTATTCTTGTGGTTACCTTTCAAAAACGTGTAAATAGTTCTCGTCTTTTACTCAAACTATTTTATCACGTTTTTGACAATTGCTCGTAAAAAATCCAGAAATTTTGAAAAACCCTGATTTTTTTAGACATTCAATTGCTTAATAGGTATTGTAATTTTGAAATAAAAAGTAAGAAAATATAATAAAATATAGAGGTTTTATAAATTTTAAAATATGTTTTTTACTTTTAGTGGTTAATTGTGGTGTCGATGGCTGTGCTTTACAATACAATATTTGTGCCTGGACGAGGTGTATTTTGGGAACTTAATAATTCCGTACCGCAGTCGATATGGTGGACTTTTGATTATTTTTGCGACTTTATCTACGTTATCGACATCATTATACGAGCGCACGAAGGTAAGGTCTGCTTAATTATTAAACTCATTAATTTTCGAAACGCGATTTTTGACGGGTGAAACAATTACATGTTTTTAACGTAAAGTGTCCGATAACAGTTAAGTTATTTATTTTTTTAAAGAAGGCGAAAAACGTCAATCCAATTAAATTTTAATTTAAAAACGTCGTTTTTTTTGCTTCAATTTTAATTAACTAAAACAACGTTTAGATGAATGTTTAATGTTTCTTTTAAAACTTTATATTTCGAATTAATTGTATGTAAAGGGCGTGTTACGCCTTTTATTCAAACACATTATGTAAATGCGCGTTGAATTTATTGTAGAACAAGTGTTTTATCTTTTTTGTTTCCGATATGCTTATAAATGAAAATTTTAAGTTAGGTTTTATGAAAATAAAGGGTACTATGTATACTACGTTTTTTTAAATTATATTTGTACAAAAATTATTAAATGGTTGGGTAGGTTTTTATCCCTTCACATTCTTGCACGTTAAAATTTTTATTTGAAGGTAATAATGATTTCCTCATAATACCAAAAAAAGGAAAATATTAATAAAGAATATGTAACTTTAAGTGGTAGATCACAGAACATTCAACACAACCAATATGTTCTAGAAAAAATGCTTGTATGAAACGCAGTAAAGTTATACACCAGTATTAGGTAATTTATAGTATCAAAAAATGTTTGGTTATTAAAAAGGCAACTAACCACCAAGATTTATTAAAACCGTACAGGCAGTTTTTGAGATATTTGGGTTTACAAAATACTGATTTTGTTCCAAATTTAACCGAAAAAAGAATTTTATAAACAAAATAGTTCAAACTGAAGTTCTAGCAAAGGCAATTTTTAACAAGTATTGTCTAATAACATTTTTTGTATAATTAATTTTGAATAGAGGTTACATTATAACAGCAACTCGTTGATTACTTAACCGATAAAAAATATTTTATGCAATAGTTGGGTGTAAGACAATCGTTTGAAAAAATGAAAAAATTAATATATCTGTGTTGCTGTGGAAAACGCGCGTACTGTGAGCTGTGGAATTCTGCAGAGATGTGATCGTATAAATTATGAGTAACATGTTTCGTACTAAATCAAAATCAAATAAAAAAGTCCCCAAAACGAAACATAGCTGGAAATTATTTCTGAATCGCATCTCCAACCAAGATTTAATCTACCGTAAAAAGCTAATTAATTTACAAAATTTTTATTTTTTAAGTTATTAAAAATCTGTTCGACAGTTATATTCAAGATATTGTAAATTTTTATCAAAACTGTTTGAAATTTTGTGTCTTGACAAGAAACGACGTTTGACATTTTTTAAGAATTTCAAAAAATCAACGGGACTATTTCTCTTATTTGTTTTAAAGCTGATAAAACGACTTTTTTGTTTAAATCAAGTTATTACATCAATTATTTGCAAATTGAATCCACCATTTTGAATTTTGATAGATCAAAAATTTTTAAAAATTTGAATTTTTACTTATGATAACATTATAATAGTTTTAAAATAGTGAAAAAGGTCATTATACTTAAAAAAGTTGTATATATTATCTATAAACCCTTTAAGCCTGGAACACATATTTTGTGACACCCTGTATATAATAATGATTGAAATAATTTGAGACCGATACAAGAAAATTTCGGTTTAAATAAAATAAAATTTTGATTTTTTTAAAGTGTTTTTTTACTTGACTGATTCTGCTTAGTATTATAAAAATAACCTACACCTATAACAATTTTCATTATGTTCGGACCAGCGATTTTGGGACATCGTATTTACTTACCAATATGTAGGTGAAGGGTCAGACATTTTGTTTTTAATTTTTAAACAAAAAATTGATTGGAAAGTAGGTACAGAAGAATAAAACTTTTTTCAATGTAGCATCTTTAAAATCAATTTTGGTTTTGGTATCAAAATGAAGCTAAAATTAGTCCGTATAGTTGGTGCTATTAAGAGTCAGCTGAATTTTACGTTTTTTTTGAAAGTTTGTCAATAAAAATAAAAGTAAGTTTTGATAATGAAAGAAAAATAGTATTGGGTTGCTTAAACAATCAACATTCCTAAGTTTTGAAAATACAGTTAAAAGGAAAGTCAATTCAAATTTATTTGTCTTTTTAAAATAACAAAGTGATTCGGTTCTTTCACAAACTTTTAAACTTAAAACTAAATACGAAATTTAACTAAAAAAACCTTAACAATCATTTTCTTTTGATTTCATCCATTATTAAATCGTTGTATTTGTCGTTATATCGTCCTTGTCTAATCTTCGTTCTTCTCTTCTGCACCTGGTTATGTTTGTCTTTTTTTTTACTATCTCTTCTTTCATCTTTCTTCCTTCACCTCTTAGCTTTTTTTATTTTTTTTCTTGCGTATCCTCCTCTTTGATAATATGCTTTCCTATCTTCTTTACCTTATTCCACTTTTTGTTCCTCTATCTCTTTCTAACATATGTACAGCATTTTATTCTCTTTTATGTTTTCCATCTTTTCCTTCAGTTTCAATGCTCTATTTCCTGTTTGAATTATTAGGTATCCTGGTCTTTTATTATCTAATCCTAAAGTCCACCTCTTCGAATAACTAATTCCTGTTTCCCTCTTCAACCTCCCATCCCTATCTTCTCTAAGTTTTCAGTATTTTTCTTTTCCTCTCCTCCATCACTTTCCTTATTTTTTTTATTTCTAGCTCTTCTTCCACTATATACCCCGGTGTCTTTTTCTCTAGTCCTAACGTCCACCTCCAGTATTTCTCCTGTATCTTCTCCAGCTCTTGCCATTCCCTCCAACCCCAAATCTCCGCTCCATACAGTACCACACTTCTTACCAACTTTTCAAACATCCATCTCCTTTTCTCTATATTTTTACCAAATATCCTTTCCCCTAACCCCATACTTGTCCTACTATTCTATTTCCTTTCATTTTCATCTCTTTTATATGGTCTCCATCTTTGTTATCATATCTGATGTTGTAACCTAAGTATCTATACTTGTCTACTCTCTCTACCTCCTCCTCCCCCACCACCATTTCACCTCCTTTCGTCTTCCTTTTCTTTTTTAAATTCCATAATTTTTGTTTTCCCGACATTTGCTGCTAGTTTTTATTTTCTAGGTATTTCTTCATAAATTTAACTACTCCTCGCATCTCTTCTTCATTTCTCGCTATTGCCACAATGTCATCCGCATAAGCTAAAACCCATATATTTTTCCTTAATATTACTATTCCTCCTACTTGATTTTTTTCCATTTCCTCCTCAAGTTCAATAATGTATATCGAGAATAAGATTGGGCTTAGCGGACATCCCTGTTTTAGTCCTTTTTCCGTTCTAAATTATCTACCTAACTTTCTCCCTATCCTCGTTCTACACCTTGTTTCTTCGTATATTTCCTCTATTGCATTTTTTATATCTCTGTTTATTCCTACCTCCTCCATCCTTTTCCATAATCCCCTCTTTCCACCTTATCAAATGCCGCTTTAATGTCTAGGAATATTGCGTACATCTTTCCTCCTTTCTTTGCTAACTCTTTATTGATTATGTTCTTTAATATGTATATATTGTCTATCGTTCCTCTTCCTTTCCTAAATCCTGCTTGCCAATCCGGTATTATATTCTTTTCTTCTATTTCTTTTTCCAATTTTTTTCTAACTATTTCCGCATATATCTTATAGCCCGCATTCATTATACTCACTCCTCTATAGTTGTTCGCTTTCTTCCTATTTCCCTCTTGTAAATTGGGCATATTATTGCCTCTCTCCATTTTTCTGGAAACCCTTCTCCTTTCCATATTCTCTCGAATACTTCTCTTACTTTTCTCTCATTCCTTCTCCGATGTACCTCCATTGTTCTCCTTGTATTCCATCCGTCCCTTCTGCTTTTCCTTTTTTTTACTTTATTTATTGCTCTCTCCATTTCTTCTTTTCCTATTCCACCCTCTCTGTGTCTTATCCTTTTTTTCCAACTTCTTCATTTCTTGCTTTTTTTACTCTCTCCTACTAACTTCTTACAGTGTTCTTCCCATTTTTCCTCATCTATATTTGCTTCCATCCTTCCTCCTTTTTCCTCTTTTTATTAATGAATTCCCATACCTGTCCGTCATTTTAATTTCTCTAATCTTTATCTCGTTTTGTTTTTATGTTCTTCTTTATTTTTGCACATATTCCCTTAAAATTTACTTTTAACCTTTTGTATTCATCTATCTCTATCTTTCCTTTTTCCATTTCCTTCTTCCTTTTCTTAATTCTTTTTTCCCCTTCTCGCATTCTCCGTTCCACCAATCTTTTCTTTTCCCTAATTCTTGTTTTCTTAATCTATACTTTCTCTTCTCTGTTGCCATTTCCATCCTGGTTGTAATTCTCTCCATCTCTTCCTCCACCTCTCCTTTAGTATTTACTTCCTCTTCCATTTCTTCTTTATATCTTTTTATACTCTCTTCAGTCCATACTTTCTTTTCTCTCCATACCTCTTCTTGTTCTTGTACCTCTTTCTCTCCCTCTTCCATCATGACTACTTCTAGCGGCTGATGGTCCGATTCTATCTCCTCTCCTATTCTTAGTGTTTCTATATCCTCCTTACTATTTTCGTTTATAATCACATAATCTATTACTGACTGGCCTCTTTCTCCTACATATGTAAATTCCCCTTTTCCTTCTTTTCCAAATTTCCGTTCATTATTGTCCAACCTCTTTCTTCACATAGTTCTATCAAAATTTTTCCTTGTCCGTTTATTTTCTTATCCATTGATATCCTATTTCTTATCTCTCCATTTACCATTATTCCTACCTCCTCTCCTATCCTAGCATTTAAATCTCCTCCTATAATCAACTTGCCTTCATCCCTTTCTTCTATTGCCTTTTCTATAATTGCTTTCGTTGTGTCCATTTTCTTTCCATATATCGTAAAAAATATTATATTTTTCCCCTTTTTTCCGTCTTTACTCTGATTTGAATCATCCCCTCTACATTTTCTTCTTCTATTTCCTTTTCTATTTCCCATTCTTTTCTTACCCCCACTATTAGTCCTCCTCATTAATAAGCAAATAAAAACTTTATTCCCAAAGAACAGCTTCGAATGATATTAGAACTAAATTAAATAGGAAAGTTACAATAAATAAACATCAAAATTACTAATTTTTATTAATGAATTTTCAAAAGACTGTGTAATTTAGCTTCGTTTTGATACCAAAACCATTTGAAAAGGCGAGCAGGAATTCAAAAAAACCAGTTCACAAGCTAAATTTCTATAATCGTTTTCAAAACCATAAAGGAAGATTCATTTTTCTAATGTCCTACCACATTTTTATGTTATTCAAACAAATACGACAAGAACTTTAAACTTTTAAGGTCTTTCTTTACTGATTTTATTTATATTAATCGGTAGTGGTATGTTTCGAGATACGTAAAAAAAAACACATGCTGATTCAAACCCCCTTCCCTCACGCAAGCAATGGAGGATTGGTATTTTTGCGCATAATACTTTAGCCAATAAAGCGGATTTCAGGTAAACGGACGATTAGTGACGGAACTTAGATTTATTAATGTACATCCCTAGTACGGCAGATCAAAATTTTGTTCATAACATTAACCGCATCAGTGACCACAATGTCAAATTTCTAATTTTGATCACGACGTCAAATGTGATCATAACGTCAAATTTTGGTTTTTTCAATAACATCAAACTTAACCACAACCTCAAACGACCTCATAACGTCAAAATTTAAAAATGATCACAATGTCCAACGTCACCATAACTTAAAATACTATACTATACTATACATACTACGAATACGTCGAGTTTTATGAACGAATCATTTTTCCGAAAAATCAGGTTCGGCCCGCATCAGCAAAGAAATCCATCACTACTTCAAATCTATACTGTAGTTCGGAATTTGTCGTTAAAGTTGTATTTGGCGTCTTTCAGAAAACTGTCTTCCTATGTGGTGGTGGTTGTAGTTAATGGCGTTTTGATCAAATTGGAAATTTGATGTTATGGTCATCTTTAAAGTTTGAAGTTATGGTCAATGGTGTTACTCGACGCAATTAACTGTCTTTATTTATTAAATGAGCGTCGTTTGACGTTGTGGCCAAAATCACAATTTGACGTAATGGTCATATTTATACATATAAATACTAAGGTGGGTAAGTTTTGGTTTGTTTAGGTTTTAGTGGTTTTCCTAAACCTTGAAGCAAATGCTTTGCCAAGACGAATAAATCCACTATTGCACACGGTTTCGTTACCACACTATACAGGTTTATACTAATCTTCTGGGGCACCATACATAACACTTACATCACAATAAAATATTTAAAGTGTACCGTACGAATAAATAAATAAAATAGGTCAAAATGTGCAACTTTATTATTTGACGGTCAAAATAGGTCATGTGTGGTACCATTCGATTCGTCTTGACGAGACGTACAACTTTAGTACGCACACTTTGACCTATGGCATTCATGTCAAAAGTTAGGAAAATCAGTCACCACCACTATAGGAACACATTGGTACGTAGGGTGAAGTGGGATTCCCCGCTTGATAGTTACCACCACTGCATATACCGGGAATTTTGTAAATGGTTTTCTATTTAAAGCCGCAACACGCGTTTTTTTAGCTCTCCGTTTATTTTTAATTTTATGGGTCCGTAAGACGCGTTTAAAGACTAGTTTTTCTATAAAACATGACTTACTTAATTTAAATCAAAATGTTGCATTTATAAGCCACTCTGAATTGTTAGCTGTTAGAAATATGATGCAAACAGTTTTCTAGATGCAAATGTTTACTGGTATTTAAGTTATACTTCTTTTTAGTCTTTTCTTGCGGAGAAAGAGGGCGACTCTAATTACTTTTCTTAGGATAGTTTTTTAAATTCTTATCTTCCTTAAAATTAATAAGCTTTGTGACGATAATTTTTTGCTTATTATTCCTCTTGGCTAAATAATCCTTATATTTGGGAAATAAATTCTCGTATATGAATGTTTTTAGTCCTGTTAGTTAGTAACTCCATTAACGCGGATTCTTTCGTTAACGAAGACGTCAACACGAATTATTTGTCAAACCTCGGCCTTTCTGAATTTTGGTTTTTGAATGGATACACGTGTCGAAAAAAATATTACGTTAGGTAAAGTATTTTTCGTAGGTTGAAACACATTTGCATTGTTTATTTTTTGTAGGTTAATGAATTGCAACCGTAGGTGACTAACCTTAAAGATAATATCGAAATTTCGCAAAATCTTTTGAATAAGGGTACTTGTTCTTATTACGGGAACGTGTCAATTTTACAATAAACTGCTGATAGATGACGCTAAACGTTAACGAGTCCGTTACCGGGGAATATTATTATATTATAGGATTAATTTGTTTTTTGTACTTCTACCTTTGAAACACAATTTATTGTATAGGTTGGTTAGTAGACTTTTAAATACACATTGACAAGATGTGGTTTTGTACGTTTCAGTCACGACACGAAGTTGGCAACAACAAATTTTAGTCACTGGTTGAACTTGGCTTCAAATTAATTATATCTCTTGTCAGTTATTTAGGGTTAGTTTTGATTGTCAAAATGTTTCTAATGTTCTTGTTAATCTATAGTTACCTCAGGATTTTATATTGTTATTGTGTTTGTTAAGCTGAAGTAAAGTAATTTTCAAATTTTAGTAGTTTTGTGTTGATCCACTACGCTTAGTTCGTCCCTAGGTAAATCTCAAGTTTAAAATGTTGTTTATAAAACTTGTTTCATAATATACTATTATTTATGTAATTTTTTATTTATCTAATTAATGTTTGTGTGTTTGTCGACACAAGTGATAAAGCCAAAGCTCTATAAAATAAATATATATATTCCGATAAGGTAAGTTATTTCCTCCAAATTTAATTTTAATTTAAAAAAATTCAATATTTTAAGTTGAACTAATCTACGTTTTGTCCCTCAAACAGGAGAAATATAAGACTAATATTAAAAATGATAGCTGAACCACCCTAACAATATGAATTTCAATGCAGACACATTATACTTTTTGTACTTCTTACAGTTTTTCCAATTTTGACATAAATATGACGTTATTTATAATTAAAAAGGTGACAAAACTATCTACTCTTCCTCATATTTCTGATCGTCCTACCATTCAAATTAGGATTTAAATTCAAAACTGTCACGATGGTAACCGAAATGGCAATCAAACAAAGTTTGACTTTCTAATTCGTTTAATTTTATTTTTGTACTTACTTCTTCAAAATTAGAAAAACATCTTGTATCAATTATCACATTCTTTACAATAAAAGTCTTGAATATAAAAAATTAAATATAATTTTTAATTAAAACAGATTTCGTTCTTAAATAAAATAATGGTAAGGCACGACATATTTTTTACGTATTTTCTTTTTTCTAATAAAAGCTATGAGCAATTATTTTTCTCAAATTAAGTAAATGAGTATTTATGTTCCCAGCTATAAAACAACCTTGCCGAATTATAGAACTTAAGTGACATTTACGATTGGATTGAGGAATATACGTATTTAATAACATCTCCCAAGTATCTCTATAAAATATTATGGTCGCAATGCTTCAGTTTTCTTAGAGCCGAATTTTCATCAGGACTTATTTTAGGATCGACGAGTAGTGTGTGAGATGTGTATTTTTTTTTTCGACAAATTTAAAAGCCTTTTTCTAAAAATAATAGCTTACATATTTTTGAAACTTCTTAATTTATGTTTTATGTATTTTTGATGAAACAACTTACTTATTTTCTTTAGAAAAACATAACCTTATAGTATATTAAGTATTGAAACGGTAAGAATGGTTTACCGATCAAAGATAATTGTTTAGAGGAGGAGCGGAGCGACAACTACAATAATTGTCTGAGATCGGTATGTCTTAACGTTCACAATGCTTATAACGTTTTTTGCACGATAGAACGTTTTTTCTTTATGAAGATACATTTTTACCTTAGTTGAATAGAAAGTGTTGTCATAGTGTTTTATAGAGATATTGGTATCAAAAATTTTAATCGTTGTTAATAATAGATGCAATTGATATTGCTTAGAAACAAATTTGTTTACTGTAAAAAATATACCTATGAAAAAATAGCTGTCAATAGAATTGCAAGTTATTTCTGCATAGAAATGAGAGAACGGAGTCAGATTCTGTAGATCTTGAAATTGAACAAGCTTGGAATATTTGACGTTCATCAATAATTTCTGAAAAATCAAAACTGCGCTGTGGGAATACATACACAACCTTCAGAAGCTGGCGTGAAGAAAAAAAGTGTAGAATTAATAAAAAAGTTTTGCTGGTTTATATGGTTATGAGGAATGAGAAACTGAAGTCACTTTTAAATTTTGATTCCCAAAAATTGAGTTTATCTTCAACTACCCAATATCACTCGAGTTCGTCAAACAGGAGAAGCAGTAGGCTTTCAAAAAGATACCGTATCACTTCCTATAACAGAGAGTCTAGTCCATGTCACGGTGATAATCAGAACGACAATCAAAACGAGAAAGAAAACATTGCTGCACCAAATGCACCTGAGCCCCCCACGCATTTGTCAAGCCTTGCCTCGGCAGAAATTTATTGCACATGTCGCCTACCAGATGATGGACTCCCGATGGTTGAATGTGATTTATGTTCCGAATGGTTTCACGCTAAATGCGTAGGATTATCAATGAAATCTGCGAAAAGAATAGGAAAACTCAATCTTGACTGGCTCTGTGCGGACTGTCTTCTCAAACCACAACTACCCACAGATACTTAACACACAACAGGATACGGGAAATTTATTGCAGTCAAGAATCAAATGTCCATTTTGCCAAGAAGATTTAAAAAAGTCATTACAATTTCCAAACGGGATAAAAATTTACTGTTCTCAATTACATAAGAACATGAGTATCGATACTTTCTTGTTACAACAATCGCAGGACACAAACAAGGATTTTTTCACTATTCTTCAACAGTTTCAATCCGAGGTGCCATTACTTAAAAGAATTCCTAAAGGAGCTAGAAATTTAATAGGCCATCAATTTTCTACCGTAGTTGATGAATGCATCCGGACAGATAGCGGGGAACATTGGGAAACCCTCCCGACTTTTTCATATAAAGTGTTGAAAGTACTTGAAAAGATGAAAGGTCGCCCCTTAGTACAAGCTGTGAAAGAGAACTGCTCTACGTTTTGCAACTCCGAGGCTCTTCCTCTCCCACAAAACAAAAAGAAGAATTCTACTTCATTGTCAAAGAGACTAGAAAGTAAATTAAGTGATATGGACTACAGAGGAGCCGTTAGAATCATTACTTCAAACAACAGTTTGGCAGACAACACAACTGAAACAGCACATTTACTGGCATTGAAGCACCTTCAACCTTCAAGATTCTTAACCACCCTACTGCTCCACAAGACGACACCCCTCCTTTACAAGTAGAACCAGATGTTGTGTCAAGAGCTATCCAGTCATTCTCATGTGAATCAAGCGGAGGATTTGATGGGCTTCGTCCTCAGCATTTCAAGGACATTACTTTCTTTTCCGCTGGAGAAGCTGGACAAGAAGCTCTACGTTCTTTGACAAAACTATGTAACTTTTTGTTCAAAAGAGATCTCAACCAAGAAATGTGGCTTTTTTTGGCGCTTCTCTTTACGCCCTTAAGAAAAAAGATGGAGGAATTCGTCTGATTGCAGTTGGTGGCACTATTCGAAGACTAATTTTGAAGATTGCCTGTTTCCGCGTGAGAAAAAAAGTGTCTCCTTTTTTTCTCCTTCATCAACTTAGTGTTGGCACCAAACTAGGCTGTAAAGCACCAGTACATGCAGTGAGGTCGTTCATCACTAACCCAGAGAACATAGACAAAGTTTTATTGAAAATTGATTTCCAAAACGCATTCAACAGCGTAGAACGAGACATAACGCTCAATGAAATCCGTAAAAATATCCCCGGGATTTTAATTTTTTTATGGCAATGTTATTCACAACCAAGAAATCTCTTCTGAGAAAATACCGTTTTGTCCTCGACCGTTGGCGCACAACAAGGAGACTCTGCAGGTCCCTTAGCTTTCAGCATGTCAATACAACCCATCATCGACCAATTAAATTCAACACTAAATGTTTGGTATCATGATGATGGTACATTATGCGACCACCCGCATCAAGTCCTAGAAGATTTTCAAAAAGTTGTTGACATGTCTGCTATTCTTGGTCTAAAGATCAATCCGGGGAAATGTGAGATTTTCTTTTGCAACGAACAAATTGATGAAGCGGTTATAAAAAACTTTCAAGAACTGAGTCCAGGCATACGGGTAATGGACAGAAGTAATCTTGAACTTTTACGATCTCTACTATTTGAAGATGGGCTGGAGGATTTTAGAAACAAACATTTTACAAAACTTCTCCTGCCAATTGATCGGTTGAAAGATCTCCCAGTTCACTACGAATATATTTACTCAGAAATTGTTTTCTGATTCCTAAACTGTCATATTTCTTACGCACCACACCATTATAGAAACTAACTGCTAACATACAACATATGGACCTGAAAATCAAAAAGGTGTTGGAAGAGATCATGAACATTCAACTAGATGTCAACCAATGGGTTCAAGCTAGTTTACCTGTAAAATATGGTGGTCTGGGTATAAGGAAAATTGAAGAAATTAGCCTCCCGGTTTTCTTGGCATCTTCCTATGGAGTGAAAAATCTTGTGTCTATAATGATTGATACAAAGGACTACGAGACCAATCTACCCTTTTTGCAAGAAGTCTTGGAAGCTTGGAATCATTTGAATCCTAACATTATGCCCCCTGCATGTGCTAAACAATTTAATTGGGACTAGTGTTATTTAAAAAAAATTATTAATGACATGATTTTTGAATCTCCATCAGAGAAGATGGAAAAAGACCGGACAAATTGACTATGATCTCGTGGACAAAAGAGAGATATTTGGTTTGGAATGCAACTTGCGTGGACACTTTTGCAAAAAGCAATATTCTTTCAGGGGATTTTATTCCTGGTTACGCTTTGAAATTAGCAGTGAAGAAAACGCACCGTAAATACACAGCAATAAAATTTAATCACAATTTTATAGCTTTTGCAGTGGAGACCATAGGACCTTGGTCGGACGAGGCAGTGGAACTTATTGAAACCATTGACTCACAACTTAATAAGACTTCAGGTGATAAAAAGGCGAGATTATACCTAATTGAACGATTATCACTCGCAATTCAACGTGAAAACGCAATAAGTATTCTTGGAATCCTTCCATCCTCTCAAAAACAAGACAAACATTTTTATATATGATTTAAGGATAAATGTTATTTACCTGGCAGTCTTTCTGTTGAGTATTTTATGTTGAAAAGCACAATTTTTCTACAAAAAAAGTCGATATATCCAAATTTACAACCTTGACAGCTTTCCTTAAAAGAAAAAATGTTGGCCACAAAACAAAAAAAAGCTGCAGGGGAACATATGGGGACATTTTTGAAAAAAGCACCGGATGAGGAGTATTTAATTCTTAAGTTGTTTTGTACATTAAGTTATGTAACAGCAACGTATATTAAATGTTGTTTTTTTTTATTTTTGGTGGGAATGATATTGTGTATATCAGGTGCCTGTAGAAGAGAAAAACTGTATGCCATGTGCGTGGAAAACATAAAAGACAAGAATACATGTTTGATCGTGAGAACTCCTAACACTAAAACTCACATTCAGTGAACATTTACAGTAATTGATCAAGACAATGATATTCAGTACGTGGAAATATGCAGAAAATACTTTAATACCATAAAAGAAAGTGTGTTAACCAAGTTGTTGGGAAAGGGACTATTGTTGGATGGCCATCAAAAATTGCACGCTTTTCGAACTTGAAAAATGCGGAACTGTTCACTGGTGATTCTTTTAGACGCAGTTCAGCAACAATTTTGGTCAACAAAGGAGTCGACGTATTGGGACTTAAAAGACATGGTGGATGGCGTTTTTCCAGTGTAGCCGAAAGTTACGTTAAAGACTCATTAGAAAATAAGTTAGATTTTATTCAAACATTTTATGTATTGAAGAAGGTAGCAGAACAAAAAATATTTAAATCAGGAGTAGATCCTGTACACACAAGTACGGTGGAACCCAGCTCAAGTACTGAAGAAACTAGTGAAATCATGCTAAACTCAGCAACAATTCCGGTAAACTCAAATGTCAGAGAAATAAGGGAAACCACATTTCTGTAAATCCAAACATGAAGAAATTTAGTGGAATTGCATATAATAATTGCACAAATTGTACTTTTAATTTGAATTTTAAATGATTTTGGTAATAAAGGTAATTAATTAATTTGACTCTCTCTTTCTTTTTTACTTACCGTTCTAGAACAATAAGTAAATTACTTACCGCTTTGTTTATCTTAGAAACCAGTAACTTCAACTTAGTGATCTCCCAAGAAACGCGGTAACAATGCAAATTTGTTCTATCGTGCAAAAAATCACATTTGACTTTTTTAAATTAAATCTTTAATTATGCCACCTTCAATTTGTAATAACAGTATATCTTCTGATCGACTTTTAAAAGAGAAAAATGTTCTTATTTATGTTTTCTCTAAAAATTTCACTTTGATGATTTGCTATCCTTGTTTTCAAACCCCGAAAACACAAATTACTAAACAGTTCCCTGAGCTTGGTTTCCAATAAATAAAAATAAAATTTTTGTTTGGTGTGTGAAATTCTTAAATCTACAAAATTTAATATAATAATAATAATAATAATCATTTTAATAACCCAACAGATAAACCAATTACAGGGTTATTATATATACAGAGTGGAACAAAAGTCTGGAAACGCTCAATTATCTCACAAATGGGTAGTACGAATTGTACAACATATACAACATTTTGGATAAGTATATTTTCGGATACGAAGATTCCAGATTTGATATCTGCAATGTTGCCAGATTTAATTACTTGAATTCTATTTTGCACGGACAGTTTTATTTAATTTAAGACCTTCCTGACTTTATCAAATATTGAGTGTTACATTATGGTTGAACTCGTATTGAAGGGGACATTCAATAATGATACAATATACGGAGTGATCTATTTAAAAAACCAAAGTTAGTAATAATATCAGAAAACGGTAAATCTGGCAACATTGCAGATGTCAAATCTGGAATCTTCGTATTCCAAAATATTCTTATCCAGAATGTTGTACAATTTGTACTACCCATTTGTGAGATAATTGAGAGTTTCCAGACTTTTGTTCCACTCTGTATATATATATATATATATTATATATATATATATATATTTTTATATATATATACAATATTAATCAAATTAATTTAAATTTAAATCAAATTAAACCAATTAGCTTTAATTAAACTAAGTTACCTAACACCATATTATTGCCCTAAAGTAAAATAAATACATTCTTTCACGGAAACCATAAATTTACTGTAACTATCGCCAAATATGTCCAGAAAATAGTTACAGCAATTGTACAAAAAACACATTCGAAACAATGGGGAATTTTATACAATTTGTAGCAGCTCTTTTGTTTACAAAAGTAATCGAGTTTCTACTACTCAAACGTGGTACATAAAACATTAGCTGAGATAAAAACATAGAATCATCAGTGATATTATGAACTAATTTATACAAGTATAACAACGTAATTACTTTTCTATGGTTGGCGAGATTTTAAAAGTTAAACTCTAGGAGTAAAGATTCATATGACAAATCGGAAAATGTGCCATATTTCTTAAAATACAAATACTTCAAAAATTTCTTTTGTAGTGATTCTAACAGATTAATGTATTTTAAATACATAGGTGACCAAACTGTACAACAATATTCTAATCTACTACGAATTAAAGAATTGTATAAAGTAATAATGGTGTCCGTATTTACAAAATCTTTACATGACCTTATAATAAATCCTAGTAACTTAGAATAGATATCAATAATATGATTGTAAAATGTTAATTTACTGTCAAATATTATGCCTAAATCTTTAATTTCAGTGTGCTTTTGAAGTGTCACATTATTGACCATGTAATTGTAATTTAGGATAACAGCTTTACGGCAGTATGTCATCACTTTACATTTTTCAATGTTAAGTTTTTTTGACACCAATATAATAAATTTAAGTCAGTTTGAAGCATATTACAATCCTCAATGGTGTTAATTTTACGGAAAATCTTTAAATCATCAGCATAAAGCAAACAGTCAGAATTAATTGTCTCACACACATCATTTATAAACAAAATGAATAACAAAGGGCCAAGGTTTGAGCCCTGTGCCACTCCACTACGTACAAAAAAAGTTCGTGACCTGATCCCTTCGTATTCAACATATTGCTGCCTTTCAGTTAGGTAACTTCGCAGTAAATAAAGGAAATTATTATGTATTCCAAACTGTTGCAATTTCTGTAGTAGTAAGTTATGCTGTACACGATCAAAGGCTTTGCTAAAATCTGTATAAACGACGTCAACCTGTTGACGTTCATCAAGAGCTTCGGATACTAGCTGAGTAAAATTGTTTAAATTGGTCGCGGTCGATCTACCTTTTACAAACCCATGTTGGTTACAACAAATTAGCGATCTTACATGGTCATATATTTGTCTATACAATATAGTCTCAAAAATCTTGGCAAAGTTTGAAATCAAAGATATAGGACGATAGTTTGTTACATCATTTCGTGAACCAGACTTAAATATAGGTGTTACTCTTGAGCGTTTCCACTCATCCGGGAATTTTCTCTGACAGATAATCTTGTTGAAAATCATTGTCAATGGTTTCACCAAGTATTCAGCACAATCTTTCACTAAAAATGAAGGAATCGAATCAGGACCCATTGTTAATGTGCCTTTGAGTTTTTAATGGCATTTCGAACTTCAGTTTCGGAGACATTAAGTAAAAGGAAGTGTATCGGTGTTAGAACAAATATTATCCGGCGGTTGTAATAATTTTAATAAATTTAAATTTTCAACATCATTTGTTTCATAAACAGAGCTAAAGAAAGTAGCAAACTCTTCAACAATATCTGCTGATTTAGATATAATCTGTCCATTACTGTACATGTGTCTAGGTATGCGCGAGTGTCCTTTCTTTAAATTCATGAATGACCAAAATTTTTTTGGATCTGATTTAATTCTGTCTTCAGTATTACGTACATAGTTTGAATAACTAAGTCTGATAGAGTTTTATTTTGTAAAAATTTGCTCTATATTTTCTGTACATCTTACGATAATTACTTTTACGTTTTATATCCTTAATAATAGTTTTTGTAAACCATGGCGGAAATTGTCTGTTTCTAATAATTTTTTGTTTAGGTACGTATCTATCGATCGCTGTATATAACAGCTTGTAAAAATTGTCACATATATCATTAATATTATAATTCCAAACATACATTTCAAGTACTTCCCAGTTAATATTTGCGATAGAAGTATATAAACCATTCTTAAAGTTATATCGCCAGATTACAGGGCTATCAATATTAACATAAGTAACATTTTCTATTTTAAGAACACAATCTAAAGGTGGATGATGGATATCCTCATTAACCAATACATCTAAACTACGTTCAACTTTACAATCATAATCATTGCCAACGAAAATGAGATCTAATAGTCTATTATTGTGATTCAAGACAGTATTACATTGTTTTAAATTGTGCGCTGCAGCAAAACTAGCCAACTGTGATGAAATATTATCACCAATACTATTTATTGAAAAATCATAATATTCGGGAACATTTAAGTCTCCAACTATAACAGTATTATTATGCATAGCTACATCAAAAAAATCAAACAGAGTATTAAAATTACTTAATTTCATGTTTGGTGGAACATAACGGCTACAATATCAATTTCTACAAATGGCGAAACAATTTTTACACTTGATGAGTAAAACTTATTAGATACTGCAATGACTACAACTCCTCCTCTTGAGAAGCTCCTATCCTTACGGTATACATTAAAATTTATTTGTGAATCTAAAAATTAGTAACGTCATATACATTATTGGTGCAGTTTACATACCTCCTGCTTCCAGTTCTATGATTTACGACAAGAATTGTCAATTTCTTGAATCATTTCTGTCTAATAATAGTAATGCTAAAATAATACTTGCAGGGGATTACAATTTACCTAATCTTGTTTGGAATAAAAAAGGAGTTGATTTTGAAAGGGTTTCATTTTTTGATCAAAAGGAAAGATTCATTATTAATTGCTATAATTCTCTTCTTTTAAATCAGGTTAATTTAATTCCCAACAGTAGAAATGTTTATCTTGATTTAGTGTTTACAAATGTATTGAATGTTTATGTATCTCTATCTACCAATAGATTACAAGATGATAGTGTTCATCATAATGCTTATGATGTAAATATTCCTCTAAATACGAAATGCGAGTACTTGCAGCCTCAAGAAGTAGTAATATATAATTACTATGAAGCATACTATGTTAGTATAAATAATTATTTTTGTTCTATAGATTGGAATATCGTTTTTAATAATAGTAATATTAAAGTCATTATTGAAACATTTTATTCTTTGTTTAATGAAGTACGAGATCGCTTGATACCATCTAAGATAGCATATAATAAATTAGACAAGTTTCCAATTTGGGTCACTAAGGAATTAAAGGAATTAATACGGCAGAAAAAATATCTCATCACACATTTAAACGTAGCGGTTTGCCTCAAGATTATGATGTCTTTAAGTGTTTACGAAATAAGTGCAAAAAACTTTCAACAGATTTATTTAATTATTATATGGTCAAAATCAATTCTAATTTACAAAGTAATCCTAAATATTTTTGGAAATTTTATAATGAAATAAAGGACAATAATTCCATCCCTCTTTTAATGCGTAATTCAAGCAATGGAAAGATAGTCGAAAACAGTAATAAGGTGGTCGAATTATTTGCTGAATATTTTGCATCTGCATACACTAAACCTAGTGTACTAAATTATTTAGACTCTTCCGAAAGATTTTTTGATCATGAACCAAATGCGGAAAGTATTAGACTAAGTATTTCGATTGAAGAAGTTTACAAATAATTAAGTTGTTTGGATAATAGCACAACTTCAGGACCTGATGGAATTCCTAGTTTGTTTTTGAAAAATGCGTATCGTCCTTAACTATTCCAATTTATCGTCTATTTATGTTTTTCTTAAACAATGGTGTATTACCGAAAATATGAAAATTATCATTTGTTACACCGATCCATAAATCTGGCAAATCAGATGATGTATGTAACTACAGAGCAGTTTCGAAACAGTCTATACTTCCTAAAATATTGGATAATTTTGTAGCAAGACAACTGACGTGGTCAGTAAAAGATTAATATCTCCATGTCAACATGGATTCATGAAAAATAGATCAACTATATCGAACTTAATGGTTTTCCAGCAATTTATAATGAAAGGTTTTGAAAAAAAGTCAAACCGATGTGATCTATACTGATTTTTGCAAAGCTTTCGATAAAGTTAATCATGTAATACTGCTAAAAAATTAGAGAAACTAGGCTTCAATAAATCGATTTTATTATGGTTACAGGCGTTTTTGTGCAATAGATTTCAAAAGTTAAAATTAAAAACTATACATCTGAAGTATTTCCAGTGTATTCCGGAGTACCTCAAGGTTCTCATTGTGGTCCGATATTATTTTTATTATTTATAAATGATATAAAAATTACATCAAACACTCAAATTATCTTTTGTTTGCTGATGATTTAAAAATTTTTAATTATATTAGATCTAAAGATGATTGCGACAAAATGCAAAAGGATTTACATGGTTTAAACTTGTGGTGTAATCAAAATTTACTATTTTTAATCATGATAAATGTAATGTAATGACATTTACTAGATCAAAAAAAAGAGTTGAATACATTTATAAAATTGACGACAAAAGAGTTTCTAAACTAGAAATAAAAAAAGATTTAGGTGTACTTTTGATAGTCAACTATTGTTTAAAAATCATATAACCAAAATGTGCAAAAAAGCAATGCAAAAATGGGGAATGATTAAAACTGTTAGCAATGATCTCACTATCAACTCTATTGTGACATTATATTACTCTCTGGTACGAACTCAATTGGAATATGCAACTATTGTTTGGTGTCCACATATTAATTACCTGGAAAATATGATTGAAGATGTTCAGAAAAAGTTCTACGTTACCTAGATTTTAAACTAAGGAGAAGCAACATCAAAAATATAAATAATCCAATTTTATCATCTTTACAAATTCAGTCCTTGTCCAATAGGCGTCAAATTGTAGATTTATGTTATCTCTATAAGATTGTTAATGGCGAAGTTGATTGCAGTGTGCTAGTTAAAGAATTAAATTTTATTATTATCTTATGGTAATTTAAGATCAAGATCTAAAGATATTTTTAAAGTACGTCAACATTCTTCTAATTTTGGGTATAACAATAGTATATCAAGACTTATGAGACTGGGCAACAAATTTAATATTTTTATGTGGTTTAATTTATTGGATCACCATACAAAGATTTTAAACATAAGTTAAATTCATTTACTGTATTTCCACAATTAAATAATTAAGTTTCAAATGTATGTACTATTTTTTACTTATTATCTTAGTATTTCATTTGTTATTTCTTATATATATATATATATATATATATATATATATTATATTTTTGTTTAAACATATCAAATCAATAGAATTTGATTTTGTATTTAAAAAGGTTTATTCCGTTAAATAAAGTATTATCTATAATTATTAATTATCTGGAAAAAGCTCACCATTTTTTACGCTGTCATTTAGCCAAGATTCTGTTATTATAATAACATCGAAGTCAACTGAACATATATTATTATAAAATTCACGAGTTTTCGAACATAAACCTCTTGTATTTTGATAATATAAATTAATTTTTGTATTATGTTTAGTATTGGAATTAGAATAATTATTAGAGCTACTGTTTATCTGATAGCTTGTTACATGTTTTTGATTTTATTATTTTAGGATTTCCTCGCATATATTTGAGATAATGTTAGACTCCCCTGATAATTTACGTCCAACAAATTCTTTTTTAATAATGGCGCCATACTCCCTTTGTTGAATAGTTAAATTATGACGGATATAAGTATTTTTATATATTTCAAGAAACTTTAATTTTTTTGAACTACGCATAATTGTTCTAACAAGCCGTTCATCTTGTAAAATTGGTCTCATATTAACTGATGATTTTTGACCAAGACGAATAATCTTAGTTGGAGTAATTGGTTCATTGCAGATACCTAGTTTTAAATAATGCGTTCACAAATTCAGTATCTCTTTTATTGACATCTTCAGTATTGTTATCAGATTTAGGGGTGTTGTATAGAATGATATTTTTAGACCTTCTCTGCCTCTCACTAATTTCTTTGATTAGTTTTTTCAGTCTCAGTATAGCCAGTTATAGCTTTATATTTAGAGTAAATTTTATATTTTTGTGTAAATTATTCCAAAAAGTAAAAATTGTTAAAACTTAAGTTTTGATTTAAACGATGCAAGATTTAATTTATGTTTCATGATTTTCAATTTTGGAATTTAAAACTGTGTGAAGCCTCTCATAGTACAATTCTTATCTGGACCCAAACCACGCCGTCAATAATGGAGTTAGAAACATCAAAAGCTTTTTCAATAACTTAGAATTTCAGTTTCTTCAATTTCTTCCCTTGTTAACATCTTCATAGAGTTTTTGAAACTCCAATTCCATTTTCCGTTATTGACGAATAGCAACATACATTCCAAAACTCGAAGTGGTTAAACAAATAGTAATCTTTCTTTACATTTAACTTTCAATCTCCACGACTCCTTCGTCAAACTGGAAGGGATGTGATGATTCCACACAAAAGAAGTTTAATGCATGCAAGGGCTGTGGTTGAGTCAGTATCATAAAATTCCTTTACGTTTTCCAACTTCAACGCACTTCTCACTGAACCAACTAAACTACTTTAATGAGGCAACCCAGAACCTTCACTCGTGGGATAGTCACCCGTTTCACATGTTCCATTAGAGTTTTTGCCAACAGCAGTTGAACTAATGTTTCAGAATTCTTTGCTTTTAATTTTTTTCCAATAATTATACGGTAACTTCTCCTACACTTTAACGTGTTTATTGGAGGATTATCTTTATCGGTATTAGCGTTGATTGAAATATTGGTAAAGATAGTCAACCGCTTGTATTTGCTTGTATCACGGATGCAATTCACATATGCATGTTGGGTTGCGTTTTTGTTTACTTTTTCACCTGTACTGAAGCGCTAAGTTATAATGTGTACGATTCTTGAAATAGAATAGTTCAATTTATTCCACCGTTGTAAAAATGGCGCAACATACAATCCGTAAAATTTACTTTTGTCAATACAATGTTGCAACGTTTTCAAATATTTAGTAAACGTATTAACTAGTAATTAAAAGTGACAAATTTTTCATTTATGAATAATACCATTGATGATACATATCTTGGATTTTAATGACAATGTTTTTTTTAATAATTTACTAAAATACATACATAGATAAATAAGAAACAATTATTTTACAAATTATGCTTGCACTTTATTTTTAACTTGCAAATAATAATGTTGACATTTGTTTGTCATTTAATAACTTCGTTAGGAATAAAGTAGAACATACTGGAAGAAATACCACTAGAGTTCAGAAACGCAAAATTATTGGTTTTGTATCTACTTGTTTTTACGTGTTCAGTTGAAAAGGATTTTAAATAAAAATTGGTTTTCAAATTTTTCAATTCAAAAGGCAACAAGTTACCGTGTTTTTTAGGGAAAGTGGGTTCCACTAGACCTTCAAATTTAAATTCACTTGGTAATAAAACCTATTCCTATTACTTCTAAAAATAAAAGTACTAGATTTTAGCTTGAGGTGTGTTGTCTCCCGACGCGGTGCGGATAATACGTGTATAATACACTATTCTTTTCTGTGACGAAATAAATGACGATTTAATATTGAAAAATCATATTACAATAGAATTAGAAAATTATTGAGGGAAATTTGGTGTTAAAAATAGTACTCACTTTTTTCCCGAGGGAAAAATAATTTACGAAAAGTGACACTTTGTTATCTGTTAGTAGAGATAAAAAGTTAGGATTTTACTCTTTGAAACTGTATCAAAATATCATGGTTTCGAATTAAAATAGTTTAATTAAAGTAAAAATAGCTCATTAATTATAAACATTGTTTCAAAAATTACAATTCCAACTGATCTAAAATAATAGTAATAATTTACAAACAATTTACACATAAATAATAACGTACCTAATACAATGCTATACATAAAACATATCCAAACATTTACACTTATTTATGCAGATAATATTCTTATTTTACGGTGTGGTTTTGTGACATCACTGTAATTATAGCTATTAGAAATATGTTTATTAGCCTCCCACTTTAAGGTTCGATATAGTTTTATTTTAACCAACTGATCGATAATTAACAGTTTATGAGTGTCGCATTCTCTGAACCATGAATTCACACTGCTGTTGAGACATTTTTTATACGGAGTTTAATTTTTCCAATAAACCATAATCTGTTTTAAAAAGATGAAATTCTTCAGTAAAAGTTTCAATAAAAAAACACAAATTTTGAGAATTCGGGTGATGGTCTGTGTAAGTATTTAATTCCATCAGATTTGCTGTAATCTTTATATAGAATTAATGATTCGTTCACATTGAAAACACTTGAGTCGTTAACTGTTAGCATTTCCTTACACGTATTACAATGTACTTTTTTATATATGTAGTGACTTAAATAACCCGCAACATACGACACTGAACAAGATTCTAAAGAACTATTAATTACGACATTGTCTTCATTGATTTTGTTCTCCAGACAGGTTCTAGACGATCTCTTTGTTTCATTATTTTCTACACTTTCATTTGTCCCAATTTTGTTATCCTCTTCCTCATAGTTAGTGTTAAATTGTTCATCTATACCATATAGTATTTCGTGGTTATCTTTTTCACAATTCCCTTGTTCTATTGGTATTTGCAAGCGAATGTGCATGTTATGTTGTAATGCAAGCCTAAATTCGCGGGCAGACGGTTGGGCATTATAACCTCCTCTAGCACGAATCATTGAAAAAGCATTTTCTAGAGGATCTTGATTTATTCGTGACGTTAAAAAGTACAAAGTTCCTTCTCCCTTTAAGTCCTCCCACAGACTTAAAATTGAATTTATATTCCATTGGAAACCTGCGATACAGTATATATTTTTTCTTTCTACACCGTTCTCATAAAACTTGATGGAATTGAAGTATTGTACAGAACGTTTCAACGTTTCGCATGGCATGTCTTTAAAAACTGAAAGACCACGCTTGTAGGGATTCGGATCATTTACTGAAAAACTATTTAAACAGTCAAAAATGTTGTTAATTGTTTTAAAAAAAGATGCAGTATCTAACGCCGTATTACTTGTTAATTGACCCGTCATCACAGCACTGCTAATTGCGGCAGATACAGAATTGCTAAATACCTGAGCGGCGTATTTAACACGCATCTTTTGAAAATTTGATGGGTTAATATGTTTGTCCTTAATTTTTAACATGGATCTTGCTACACTGCTACACTGATCAATATAAAAAGTGTTGACAAAATCGGTCCACTGAATTTTTTTATTGTTGACAACTATTTTTAATGCGTTTATCATATCTTAAAATATAAGTACACCTAAAGTTGATATTGAAACAAATGTATTACGAGGAGTCTTCCGGATTATCGTTTATGAGTCACATTCCTTATCGGCTTAGTCAGAAATTCTACAATTGCATACTTTTAGCAACACCTTTAGTAAATGAGTAGGCTTGTTATAATATTGTTTAGATGCAAACAGTTGAGTACGTTAGATTGTAATATAAGAAAATTCAACATTCGTTCCAACATAAAAAGGGATAGCGTTTCTATGTTAAAAATTTTAATTTCAATGACCAAAATTTAGAAATTTACTTGCGTAAGCCTAATAGATTTTAAAACATTTTCAACGGATAAACGATGTTAATGTAATAAATATATGAGTATGGAATTTTCAAAAGTATTTAAAGAAATTGTTTTTTTTGGGAGAACGTTTTTCAACAATTTCTTTACGAAATTAATACTTTTAAATCTGCAGGTTTTTTTCATAATAATAAACTTTATTCACATGTGTATGTATACAATCTTTGTACATATATGTGTTTGTCATGATGGTATAACCATTGTTATAACCTTACGTAAGAAAGATACAAATAAATATTATTACATTGAACAATTAACAGACAATAGAAAAAAATATATAACAAAGGACACACATTTAATTAGTACGTCGACAAAAATCAATAAATTCTTGTATATTGTAGAACGCATGTTTTTGTTTGTTTGTCAACATTGACTCAATGCACCAATATTTCAATCAACGGCATGATGCATTGGCAACAATGTCGTGCCTTAGCATAAACTATCAGCAAAATTACAGTTTTCTATTTCACATTTATCGGCAATACTGTTCTGTAAATTCTACAATACAATTGACGTATTTTCTTAGCACAAAGCGATACTACCGACCTCTGATGTTTAGAACAAATTTCGGGGTCGCATAATCCCGTAAGGTTGACTATCTTTACCAATATTTCAATCAACGGTATTAGGTACAAGGTACTAGAACCGGGACAGAACTCGAACCTCCCTGTTCAGATAATTACATAAATCCTTTTTCTGGACCTACATTCTGAAAAAAGGGGCCACTTTTACAATTTTTAAAAGCAGATGTCGTTGTTTGGTATCGCAGATTCGCTTCGAAATATTGTCAGTATTTAGGAAACCTATGTTTTTGCCTTGCTCAATAAAACTGTAAAGGGTTATTCACTATAAATTACACACCCCTTATTATCGTTATTTTGCTCGTAGAAAAAAAGTTATACATAAAGTTGTATGGTTCTAACTAAATTTTTTTAAAATGCTATCAATAGTTCAGTTACTCGCCGTTTACAGAGCGCAACAAAAATATGACGTATTTTTTTTAATGTAACACTCTGTATATTATTATATTACTAAAAAAAATCTTTTTTTCTGATTTCAAATAAATATAATTTATGTTGTCTTTATATAGAGCCGTTATTGAGTTATTAATCGTAGAGGATCACAGTTACATATAAAACCACCAGTAGGACAATAAGAGTAAGCTTGGTTTCCAGCTAACTGCTTCACTATAAACGATTTTGGTGATTTAATTGATGAAATGTCAATTATCATACAAAACATTTGTCATTTACATGGCTTACTTTGACAGTATTAACAATTCCGTATTAAGTAACTGTGATATTCTACGATTAATAACTCAATAACGGCTTTATATAAAGACAACATATTATATTATTTTAAAATCAGAAAAGAAAGATCTCATCAAAAATATAATAATATATAGGTTGTTACATTAAAAAAATACAACATATTTTTTTGTGAGCCCTGCAAACGGCGAGTAACTGAACTATTGATGGCATTTTAAAAAAATTTAGTTAAAACCATATAACTTTAATCTATAACTTTTTTTCTACGAGCAATAATACCGATAATAAGGGGTGGGTAATTTATAGTGAATAACCCTGTACTCTATCCTTTATTTGTTATCCACCTATAACTTTTAGAGTAGTTTTTCTGAAATCCGTTTATCCTCTGGAACATTTTTTGGGTAGTGCTCCAATACTACCTGTAATATAAATGGGGTGAACGTAGCTCAAACGGATCTCAAACAGTCAAGTCTGCTATATCTTTATTTCACCATCAAAGGAACTTCTTTCATTTACGTATATGTAAAATCAATCCCACGGCTCTTTCTCGAAAACGTCACAGAATTTACGGAATGACGGCTACTTTACCACACGACAGGGACAATCCAATTCGGTCTGTACTGTGGTCGTCAATTTTCCTGGTTTCACTACAGGTCAAAGAAGGATATAATTACAACCTTTCGAATTCCGTAACTTCATATGGACAAAAATTTTGAATTTTACTTTTCACTTTTTCTCCAGCATGTTCTCCTCCTTAATAGGATTCTTGATCTCCAGCTGAAAAATTGGATAATCGAACACCTACAAAGTTTTAGGAGCTGTCAATCCACAATCCAAATCAATAAACTTTCCAGTGTAAAGTCTGTCGTAAACGTTGGATCCAACTAATCAAAATCTGCTCTCTCCACATTGACTTTGGGCTTATCATCGTAGCAGTCTAATGCCCGCCGAACAAAGTGTGTATGACTGTTTCTTCTGAATTGTGCTTTTCTAGTGCTATGAATTTTTATTTATAACTCTTGCAATGAATTTCCCGGTTTCAGGTTCGAGCAAGTCAAGGTTCTGTCCATACCTTTTCCCCAGGAAACATCGGACTAATAAATTAGATCATTGTTACCTTTATAAAAAATTAAGATCATTAAGGCAACAAATCTATTCCAGAAAATATTTCCAGGAGTGTTTAGGATCTCATTTAAATTTTTGAGATTTAGCCGATGGTAGTTATGTAAGTTTTTTTACAATATATGTGTGGATTTAAGTACGTATTTGGTATGGAAATAGATGGACACTATAAAAATAACTTATTTTTTTTAATCAAATGGGTATGAAAAAAGAAGCAAGACGAGGAGCTAAAGAAAAGAACAAGAATCTTGTAATACCAGTTAATTATAACTATACCTTCAAAAATCTACTTTCAGTACTTGATTAGAGTTGTTGGGACTGAATTTTATTACTCACAATACTAGAAAAGTGTCTCCTGTCTTCTGGAGTCAATGAATAGTAGCGACCGGACAACGCTATGTTGACGTTCAGCAATCGTTTAAGGTTAGAAGTGGTGTAACCTTCGTTGGTATTTTTGTTGTTGATTCGCTTTAATATGTTTGCTTTCTCATAAAATGTTTGCTTTGGTTTGTTAAATTGTGTTAAAAATATTTTGCCGATTTATTGTATTACCTGCAACACATTTTTTTGCAAACTATATAACGCTGCTTTTCGTTTTGAGGGATTTGTCGTACAGTCATCAATAAGTTAAAATGTGCGTTTAGCACGCATTGTGCCAAAAAATTAAAAATTTTTGAGTTTGAAATGAGATAAGGCTAATTACCCTGTTTCGCTAGGCGCGGTATAAGTATTCGTTATTTCGAAATAGTATGTAGTTTTCAAAGCAACTGGGGGCTTAGTATTTACACCCCGAGTTTACTAAAGCGGTTTTAGAGAATTTCGCGGGCTACGCTCGCATAAATATACCTGGGTAGTTTATGTTTCATTGTGACGACTGCCAGTGTGGCATTTAGTAAAAAAAATTTTTATAGTGACATCCCTTTTCATGAATTTCCGTATAAGCTTTGTATGGTTTCTCGTTTCGTGTCGCCCGCTCGTCTACTCGGCATACCAAATGTTTCTACTATCGATTTAATTAAGTAAACAAATTTAAGAACTTTGCCGAAATTAAATAAAAAGGTTTGAAACTCAAAATAAATTTTGTAGACATTGTGAAGTGAATTCCTGCGTATTTGGTTTAACGAAAAAGCTAATTTGTGTTAAATTACAGTGTTGGACCATTACTTTTATTTGTGTTTGCGTAAATTCAATATAATCATGCAAGTCAATCCAAGGCCATTGCATGATACAATTTATGTTGTCACCGCTAAGGTCAATTTTTATTGACTTGGTTGATTTGAAGTTAATGAATACAAAGCTATAAAAATTATTTTCTTTTTGTGTTTTTAGGTTAATTATAAATTGTAAATTAGGGATCACGTGCTCAATAAGATTTATTTGTTGATTCCTGTTTTTCTTCTTCCCTTTTGAGTTACGATGCACACCTCCAATTTATGTTGGGTTTCGATTCATGATTGACGTGGAATTCCTTTTGCACGTAACAGTGCCTTTGGGTCCAGAAAAAAACTTGCACCTATCAATAATCTTTTTTTTTGCCTGTTAGTTTTAGGTGCACTATTTCAACTGAACTTCTAAACATCTATTTCATTTTTTTTCTACCAAACCCACTTATCTAATTATTTAATGTTATGATTTTTTTATTGCTTGAGGTAATTTCTTGGTTGTTTCTCTTCCCGAGATTTTTCGGGTTCCAAAATTTTCACCGACTTTTCTCTTAACGTTGGGCACTCTTTTGCAGAATAAACTGTTGTACGATATTTCCATTGTGTTTGAGCTTTTTTACGTGCCCCCCCCCCCCCTAGATGTTCAAATCAAATGTTGTTGGTATCTTACCAATTTAAATTGACTTGTTCATGAATTCTGTGACCAGATCAGAAATGTGTCGTCGGTTTCTGTGTGTGGGAACTGCAAAGACTAATGGCTTTTGTGACTGAATGTGAAGATTGTAGATTCTTGCCCATTCTTTGTCTTCCCAACTGTAAAGGGTCTTGTGCATGAAGTATTTCGAATTCATGATATGATTTTTGTTCTGTCGACGAATTCTTGTAGGATGTTGAAAAGGTACCTTGCTTCCTCTTTTATTTTATACGTGGATTATATTAAAAAAATCTAAATTTTATTAGCTTTTTTTTAATTAATTTAGTTTAGTACTTACAGCAAACTTAAGCTAATTTTAAGAGAATTGCATAATATTTCTTAAGAATTATAATGGATAAATCACAAAACAAAGAAAAACATTTATGTCAAGAGACACAGATTTTCAGATGGAATGTCCTCATTACTAAACTTCAGATTTGCATTTGACGTGATGCATTTATCAAATGCGCTCGTGTTGAATTAATCGTTCCGACAAGATAATGTCAACATGTCCACTTACTTTGAAGTTGTTGAACAAACTAAATTATGTTTTAAATTAAGTCGCAAATTAATTCAAATTTGGCAAGCATGGAAAAACTTTCCTTAAATTTGTGTTCAATATTAACAGAAGCTGATTTCGCATAACATAACATCAAACAAAAATTAAGGAAAATTAAATGAAAGTTGTTTAAAAGTACACAAACAAAACCGGTGAAAGATAATAAATATCAATCTTGACCTAAATGGTGTAGCTAACGAATTCCGCAATGGCAATTTAGTTGTGGAAAGCTGAAATTAATGGTTCACGCATAAATAAACGAAACTTTTTCAAACTGAAACCCTGATGTTTCAGAAATGGTGTTTTCTTTTTACTAATTATTTAATATCAATTTTTCATTTTTTCCAAAAAAATTCCAACTGTTCTCGATATATAAAATATGCGTTTTATAAATTCCGGAGCGAGTAATTAATTTTAGATGAAAAAATTTGCAGCTGCTGCCGCATCCCACATATTCCGCTCCTCAATTTCCTTTTTTGTCCCGTTTTGTACCGATTCGTGTTATTTGCTTTTATGAAGAGATTCCCATTTTCTTTTATATCAAAAAATTAGAATGTGAATTATTTGGGGATACAAAATTAATTATAATTCTTATATTTACAGTGACCTAAACTATTATATTTTATATTATATTTATTATAATTAATTAGTTTACTAAGACCACTTAATTAATTGCTTATAACATTCACTTGAATAAAATTTAAATTTAAAAATTTTTTTTTGGAAGATATCGTGATTCTAACGTAATAATAAATCAACTGAAACTAATAATGATTAACAAAGCATTTCATTGGTTGTTTTTACTACAGAAATTTGACGAAATGAATTTGCAACTGTCAGATACACGCTGTTAAAGAAAAAAATTCACGTCAATCATAAATCAAAACGTAACATAAAATGGAGGTGTTCGACGTAGCTCAGAGGGGGAAGGGCGTGGTTAGCAAAAAGTCTTCTATCATGAAATAACCTGGGTCAAATTAGAAGGTCGCCGAGTTGTCGAACATTAAGAAATTTGCGAAAGTTAAAAGGGCGCTAAACGATTATGACTTCCAGCCCTCATTCACCGGAAGCTAGACCTGAAAGGGTACTTTTTAGGACCTACTTTTTGAAAGTACTATCACTAATCTGAAAAGATTTCAAAACGCACACAAAACGTAATCAACTATATGTACCAAAAAGGCTACTTAAAAAGTAAAATTAATTTATTTTATTGCATTTAAACATCTACATAACCAGGAATAAATATTTTAAACTCTAAACAATAATAAAGATTGTCACAAGAATTGATCGTACAATCAAATCTTATCGACCACGTGATCCCTAATTTACAATTATTAACCTAATCTAAAACACAAAAAAGTTTTCTAGTTTTACGTACATTAATTTAAAACCGGTTTATAAGAGTATGGTTGTCAAAACATAAATTGTATTAAATAATGGTTTTGGATTATCTTGAATAACTGAATTTACGCAAACACATATAAGAGTAACACAATAGTTAAAAGCAAATGCGTTTTCTTGATAAACTAATTACGCTATAATTATTCACTTTACAATGTTCACAAAATTACTTGAATTTAAATCATTTTTATTTAATTTCAGCAAAGTTCTCAAATTTTACTTATATAATTAAAACGATATTATAAACAACTATAGTATCCAGTCGGCGGTAACGATGGGCTGCAGATGTGACATTATATAGCAGTCAAAGATCCAAATTTCGAAGAAAAATTATAAAATAGGGGCGTTCAAAATATTGAAACCCAAGGTTAGACAATCTAGTTTTAATGCCTTAGAGTAGTTATGATCCATTTAGATATACGAAGCAAAACCCGTTTTGAATACAACGTAGCGAGCATGTAAAAAAAGAAAAAGTTGAAGTGTTTAGAACTTTCCACCATTCAAATTACTCATTATGTATCACCTTTAAATAACTGAACTATTTACTCATGAACCAGGTATTTGTTTAATCACAAAGAAAACGGTATACAAGTTTAAACTATACAATTATATAATTATAATTTCTCGTGATAACTTGAAACTTGAAAATGGTTGATTTATAAACACGTCATATTACAGTGGCCTAATTTACCGTTACAAACTCCTCCTTACTAACATTACTGTCCCTATGTGACAAACAAAAGAAAGAAAAATATTAACGAATGAAATTTAGGGGTAAAGGAACTCATCAATAATAGCCAAAAACCAACCTAAACAGATATCTGGAGAAAGAAATTGTTTTAGTTACTCATCGTAAAATAAACCTTAAAACGGCAGTAAAAAACCAAAGTAGCGTCTAGGACTTTACGAATGTAAACCACAAAGTAGCCAATTTTGAACAATAACATCAGCGAATTGATAAGAAAGAAAGTTGGGAAAGGAAAATTTGGGGTCCCAAAAATGAAAAAGGTTACGATAAATCTTAGAATTATTGCTATGTAAATGTCGTATCAGTAGCACATCCTCACAAAGTAATAAAATCGGTCGGTCATGTTAGTGTCATCCCACTACAATTTTATCCAGGATAAAATTTAAACAGTATCCTTTTCTTTCCTACTATTCTTCCCGTCTGATGTGTTTTTATTTTACAGTACAGGGTTTCTATAAATAATTGTCTCATCAAGTTTGCAATTAAATGATGAAATTAAACGACGAACAACACACAATTACAACCAGGGATAATAATAACGGAGCGATAAACTAACTGGCATGTAATGACAGCATAAATTAGTTCAGTATCAATTTAAGAAGCAAATTTGCATTTAAAATTTTTCCAACGTTCACCTGATGAGACAATCATTTATAGAAATCCTGTATTAAGAAAATGAGCAAGACCTATTCTCACTTGCTCTTACTTTTCATATTTTTTTTCTTGCCAATCAAAATTATCTCTTTTTCTCTACTTCCCCCTGTACTTTTTTAGTTATTAAAATCGCGTAAATATAATACCTTAGACTCGACCTTTTGTAGTTTTCCTTTGCTTTCTTTGTGCATATTGTTACGATTGTTATCGTTTGATTTTATTTCCGCATTCACAATCGCAAGGTGATTAAACGCAGCCGGATTGTATTATACTATTTGGAGTTTATTTATTTCAACTAAAATAGCCTGGAACGTTCAGGAATACAAACGTCTTAGAACCGCCATTATTCTGACTTATTCTCGTAACTCCAGTGGCGTAACAATTTTATTATATGCTTCATTTTTCTAGTAACCCACTGTGAGAGTAATTTTTACTAGCATCGTTCAAGCTTAATTGTTAGATTTTCTGCTAATTGTAGAGTTGTTTGCCCCTACCGACAGGCAACCAAATTTACTTTTAAAAACTTTGAAAATAATTCTAGGAATACGAAATAAAGTCGGTTATTTCCTTTTTCAGAAAGTGGCGTACAGCAGTGAACTTGTTTAGATTAGTTTATACCACCAATTTTGGAGGATTCATTACTTCTGTAACGTTTGATGAATGCCAACTTCTAAGTGGAAGATTTAAAATAATTTTCCTTTGTCGAATTTCGTTCTTGAAAAGTAAAAGTATTTGTCTATCATCGAGTTATGTACACTCTATACATTTTAACTTCAACGCTGCTACTTAAATGAAAATTTGATTGGAGCGTATGCCGTATAGACCTTTGCCCTAGTGCCTTCTTTGACACCTATCATCTGTCAAGGAGCTATCCAATATCACAACATATCATTTAACCCAGTTTTAGATGGTGAAGCGGGCACCGATATACTGCCGCTAAGTCTAAAATTTAAGTGTTAACCTTTATCAATTGTACGGTGAAATCACCGTTATCTTTCTAACGCGTTTTGTGCATATATGAAACCTAATTTGAATTACAATTTACATTTTTAAGAAACCATATAGAATATAACGACTGAAAGGCAGACGTAGAAACATGTATTGCGTGACATTAAACAAGAAAAACAAAACCAATTTAATAAAATACATTTTGATTTGAGTGACGCTTAATACCAAATTAAATGACGTTATATGGCACTCGAAAATCTAAATTGCAAAGAAAAACAATGAAGTAAGGACGTTCGTAGTTTAGAAGCCTAAAGATGGAGTATCCAGGTTAAATCATTTTCAGCTATGCGAATAAAACTGTATACAAGATCTCTCGTAGAATGCGACCACGACTGTATGCGATGAAAAGATTAAGAAAATTAAACTGAACTGAAATATCACGTCAAATAAAGTTTTTAACTTGCAAACTTTTTTGACTAATTAACAATAAACATAAAAATAACAATTTTTATCGTTTAAGAATGATGGAAAAGTATAAAATCCAAAGTAGTAACTACAACGATTATAATCTTAAAGTCATATTACAGTGGCTTTTTGTTTATTTGTTAAACCAAATTAAATTTACTGTTACAAACTCCCCCCTACTAACATTACATCCCTTATCTGATTAGCAAAGAAAAGAAACAAAATTTTAACGAATGAAATTTAGGGATGAAGTAACTCCTCAAAAATAGTTTTTGACAAACCTGAAGAGATATCTAGAGAAAAAAACTGTTTTAGTTACTCATTATAAAGTCAGCCGTAAACACGGCAGTAAAGAACCAAAAGAAACACTTACATCCGTCGATAAATATATGAGGTTGGTCCACTCCAGTAAGTGGAAACACTACAGGAAGAACTACAAAAGTGCCAAAGTAGGAATTTTAGGTTAAGGTCGAGAAAATCCAAACCACAAAGTAACGATTTTTGAACTATAACGTCACCTAGTGATAAAAGATATAGTTGCCTAAGGGCAATTTGGGATACGGTTGATTCCAAAAATGAAAAAAGGTTGCGGTAAATAAATAAATTATTGCTTTGTCATAGCCAATGTGAGTGTAGTGTGAGTAGCACCTCCTGACGAAGGACGTAAATAAAATCTGTCGCCCATTTTAGTGTAATTCAACTACAATTCTATTCAGGATAAAATTGAAACAATATCCTTTTCCTTCCTACCTGATGTCTTTTTATTTCATATCCCTTAAGTATATTTTCTTTACTTTATTTGTGCTGATTGTTACAATTGTTATCGTTTGTTTTTCTTTTCGTATTTTCAATCGTGAGGTGATTAAAAGCAGCCAGATCATGTTGTACTATTAAGAGTTTCTATATCTTAACTTTAACACATACAGTTCATACAATTATGATAAGCCCACACAATTAATGTTACACTTTCTAATAAGGTTGCAGAAACATTTCAGCCAATTTTTTGAAGATTATTTATTAATTATTATAGACGTTTTGCTTTTTTTTAATATAAAAACTTTATCAGTATACTAAAACCATAAATTAATAATAATAGTTTGTAAAAAAATTAAAACCTACATGAAAATAACTATATAGATTTCAGCATTTATAAAAAACTGATTATGGACTACCTCCTACTATTTACGGTCTATTTAAAGTCCACAAACAAAATCAACCATTAAGACCAATAGTTGCTTACTATAACAGCCCTACTTACTATTTATCAATTTTTTGTCAAATGTATTATCTAAAATTACGAAAAACAAATACAATTGCAAAGATAGGTGGAAACTTAAAAATAAGTTAGACTTTTAAAATTACCTAATAATCATAAACTTTAATCCCTTGATGTCATTTCCTTATACACTAATATATCAATAGAACTCGTATTAAAATCGATAGAAAACAATTGGGATAACATAAAAATGCATCTATTCCTAAAAAATAATTTATAGAACTAATTAATTTTGTCTTAAATACAACGTATTTGATATATAAAGATACAATGTACCAACAATCCTTATGTGTCCCTATGGGCTACTCTCTATCTTGTACTATTACAAATTTAACTCTAAGTGATTTAGAAACCAATGTTATTAAAAAAAATATTAATAATGTTTTATTTTATACAAGATATGTAGACGATATTTTAATAACATCCGATATTTGTATACAACACATTTTACAAAATTTAATGTATACCAGCCAAGACTAAAATTTGTAATAAGAAAAAAAAACACAAATAATTGCATCAATTTTTCTGATATAACAATTTATAGACAATTAAATAAAAAAATAGTTACTAACTGTTACCGTAAAGACGGTAAAACTTCATAAAAACACAACTATAACATATAATAAAAGTGTTATTATACGAGGCGTGTTTTTTAATTAAGTACCGTTTTGTGATTCCACCGTTGCAGGGGTACGATCGGCATTCCACGCATGCGCGCTGTGTACCTAAATCTGTCGGCCACGCGCAGACACCAGCACTGCTTAAGGTTGTTTTTCTACTACTACGTTGATTGAAATATTGGTAATGATAGTCAACCTTACGGGATTATGCGACCCCGAAATTTGTTCTAAACATCAGAGGTCGGTAGTATCGCTTTGTGCTAAGAAAATACGTCAATTGTATTGTAGAATTTACAGAACAGTATTGCCGATAAATGTGAAATAGAAAACTGTAATTTTGCTGATAGTTTATGCTAAGGCACGACATTGTTGCCAATGCATCATGCCGTTGATTGAAATATTGGTGCATTGAGTCAATGTTGACAAACAAACAAAAACATGCGTTCTACAATATACAAGAATTTATTGATTTTTGTCGACGTACTAATTAAATGTGTGTCCTTTGTTATATATTTTTTTCTATTGTCTGTTAATTGTTCAATGTAATAATATTTATTTGTATCTTTCTTACGTAAGGTTATAACAATGGTTATACCATCATGACAAACACATATATGTACAAAGATTGTATACATACACATGTGAATAAAGTTTATTATTATGAAAAAAACCTGCAGATTTAAAAGTATTAATTTCGTAAAGAAATCGTTGAAAAACGTTCTCAAAAAAAAAAAAAAAACAATTTCTTTAAATACTTTTGAAAATTCCATACTCATATATTTATTACATTAACATCGTTTATCCGTTGAAAATGTTTTAAAATCTATTAGGCTTACGCAAGTAAATTTCTAAATTTTGGTCATTGAAATTAAAATTTTTAACATAGAAACGCTATCCCTTTTTATGTTGGAACGAATGTTGAATTTTCTTATATTACAATCTAACGTACTCAACTGTTTGCATCTAAACAATATTATAACAAGCCTACTCATTTACTAAAGGTGTTGCTAAAAGTATGCAATTGTAGAATTTCTGACTAAGCCGATAAGGAATGTGACTCATAAACGATAATCCGGAAGACTCCTCGTAATACATTGGTTAAAATAAAACTATATCGAACCTTAAAGTGGGAGGCTAATAAACATATTTCTAATAGCTATAATTACAGTGATGTCACAAAACCACACCGTAAAATAAGAATATTATCTGCATAAATAAGTGTAAATGTTTGGATATGTTTTATGTATAGCATTGTATTAGGTACGTTATTATTTATGTGTAAATTGTTTGTAAATTATTACTATTATTTTAGATCAGTTGGAATTGTAATTTTTGAAACAATGTTTATAATTAATGAGCTATTTTACTTTAATTAAACTATTTTAATTCGAAACCATGATATTTTGATACAGTTTCAAAGAGTAAAATCCTAACTTTTTATCTCTACTAACAGATAACAAAGTGTCACTTTTCGTAAATTATTTTTTTCCTCGGGAAAAAGTGAGTACTATTTTTAACACCAAATTTCCCTCAATAATTTTCTAATTCTATTGTAATATGATTTTTCAATATTAAATCGTCATTTATTTCGTCACAGAAAAGAATAGTGTATTATACACGTATTATCCGCACCGCGTCGGGAGACAACACACCTCAAGCTAAAATCTAGTACTTTTATTTTTAGAAGTAATAGGAATAGGTTTTATTACCAAGTGAATTTAAATTTGAAGGTCTAGTGGAACCCACTTTCCCTAAAAACACGGTAACTTGTTGCCTTTTGAATTGAAAAATTTGAAAACCAATTTTTATTTAAAATCCTTTTCAACTGAACACGTAAAAACAAGTAGATACAAAAACCAATAATTTTGCGTTTCTGAACTCTAGTGGTATTTCTCCCAGTATGTTCTACTTTATTCCTAACGAAGTTATTAAATGACAAACAAATGTCAACATTATTATTTGCAAGTTAAAAATAAAGTGCAAGCATAATTTGTAAAATAATTGTTTCTTATTTATCTAACACCGACCAAACCAAACTGTTTTAACAAATAACGCTTCGCATGTATTTTAGTAAATTATTAAAAAAAACATTGTCATTAAAATCCAAGATATGTATCATCAATGGTATTATTCATAAATGAAAAATTCGTCACTTTTAATTACTAGTTAATACGTTTACTAAATATTTGAAAACGTTGCAACATTGTATTGACAAAAGTAAATTTTGTATGTTGCGCCATTTTTACAACGGTGGAATAAATTGAACTATTCTATTTCAAGAATCGTACACATTATAACTTAGCGCTTCAGTACAGGTGAAAAAAGTAAACAAAAACGCAACCCAACATGCATATGTGAATTGCATCCGTGATACAAGCAAATACAAGCGGTTGACTATCTTTACCAATATTTCAATCAACGACTACTAGTTGTAAAGTGGACAATTATTGCGTTTCTAGCCAACTGAGAAGTTGAATTTCTCTATTAGTGGTTAATAATTTTTTCTATTGTTGATCTAGGTTATTAATGGACAATTTCAATTTTTTGAGAATCTAAGAATAGTTGTTTAACAAAAACGAGTGAAACATAATTTTGTATATCCAGGTGATTATCTTTAACTTATTTGCTGCTTAAAATTACCTAATACGATAAAATTATTTGAATAAAAAAATGCCATCAGTTTAAAATTCGCGCCCCCATCCCATAACCGCAAATACATAACCTGAATTTATTTATTTATTAAATATGATGGTAGAATCAGTTTTTTCAGGTTTCCCAAAGGAGATTTAACCAAGCGAGTTAAGTTACATCAAGAATTTTAAGTAAATTACAAACATTTTGTTGTAGGTATTTTGAATGGTTAACAGAATCTGGAAGGTCCGATCTGTTGCATAAAAATCTCGACTCTAAAAACTTAACGAGTATATGGTGAACACTTGCCATTCCTAAATGAATTACAAATGTCAATTTCTGAAACCCAATATTCAAATGATGCAAGGTATATTGGCGAAGCAATAAATGCTCGTTAACATCTCTAGCTATACCAAAACTACTCAAGCTTGCAGCTCAAATACTCTTAGGTAAAGAAAATTACGGAGGAACATTCTTAAATTGCAACGTGAAAAGAAAGCACTTCAATTGAAGTTAACATCTCCCAACAATTACTTCCCGAAAGCAGAGAACAAATTGTGACAGCCGAAGTGGACTTAAAAAATAAACCTTAAGAAGCAGGAGATAAATAGAGGAATACAAACAATTTTCACTAAAAAAATTTTACGAACCCCAAAATGTTAATTTTAAAGTAGGTTTTAAATTTCTTGCCAGCTCAAACTGCTACGTGATCATGGTTAGAGTTATATATAAAAAGTTAAACAACCCTTGTGCTACATCTTTACAAATACGATATGTAAAGGTGACAAATTGAAGTCGATAGTATTAGACTGCATAGAAAGCTACAATTACAATGCGGTGCGAATGTTAGGGCAGTAGTAAAATTTTCTAAGCCTAATTAAAAGAATATATGTATCACCTGAAAAACCAAACCTTCTCGTAAACGATAAGAAAATCTATTATTTCTACGCTGTCTCCTATTTATTGAAGTCGATGCAAAATAAAAATAGTACGAAAATGTGTTTAAACAGGAGGCCCTCACTGTTTTCTTCATCATGGACATTGGAGCGGCCATCTTTAACCGCATTTTCGTACCATTCCCCCTCATGCATAATGTTTTCTCCGTACACTGCACAGATCTCACGATGAATATGGATTGTTTTAGGCGTTTGGTACAAAGAAAACGGATAACAGACGGTTATAGCAGTAGGCGTGACTTTCGATATGTGAAAGTATTTTAAACAGTCACAAACAACCTTACGCAGCGGGTGCGCGCGTGGCCGACAAATGTAGGTACACAGCGCGCATGCGCTGAATGCCGACCGTACCCCTGCAACGGTGGAATCACAAAACGGTACTTAATTAAAAACACGTCTCGTAAGTCTTCTTGTCAGAGCAATTAAATTATCAAATTTACAGTTTCATAATAATAACTTAAAACTAGCAAAAATATTTTAATAAAAATAAATATCCTTTAGAATTTATTAACAAAATTATTAATAAAGATTTGCAGATAAAAATCAACAACACTAAAAATAATAATTAAGTAGAAAAAATTTAAAATATGTTAGTTTCCCTTACATTCCAATTTTATCTGAAAAAATTAAAAAGAATTACATAAAAAATAAAATAATTACTACATTTAAAAATAACCATACGATAAGTAGTAAAATTTACACCCAATTAAAAACTAAAATCGACAAAAATAGTTTTTAAAATGAGAGATACAAATCAAAAATCGTACAACAGAACATCAATTTTTCAGTTCTTGTAATCATAGTCCAGTCGGTTTTGGACAATTTATCAAAATGTATTCAAAAAAAATTATACTAAAATGTAACATTTCAGTAAATCGTCCAAAACCGTACCCCTGATTAAAATAAGGATTTTTCATTAAAATGTAAACTTTTGAACATATGATTGATAAACATAAAATTTATTAAATTTGATCAATGGTGTGCGCAGTAAATTTCTATTAAAAAGTTTCATTATAGCATGAAAGTGTGCGGATCATGTCGTAATCCTTCTGCTCGTGTCGTAATAACAATCAATAATTGCACATTATTTTAGTTGGAATTGTATTATTATTGGCTTTTATTTAATTTTTATAAGAGGCCTTAAGTAATGAAAATTGTTAAACCTCTTATATTGAAGATAAGTATAAAGCTCCGCACAATTTGCCAAATGTCTGTAATACCACGTTATGCTGGTAGCTAATTTGAATAATAGCGCAAGCATACAATACATATTCGTTACAGTTTGTCAAGATAAATCTTGGATTGGTGAGAGTCGTAACGTAAAGCATTTAAATTGTAAGTCATTTCATTTCTGGAACAACTTGTCAAAATCCTACATAGTTTTGTTTGATAAAACATCTACTAAACAACTGAGATGCAGTATCTTACAAACGATTACCGTTCGTGTCGTGTAACATTAAAATAAACCATCAATTTAAAATGTAAGAACTCTCTTAGAATTTTAATCACGCAACGGATAAAAGTCGACTGTAAAGCTCAGGGACGAAAAGGCACAAGGGATTTAAAGTTTGAACACGTGGCCATAAGGTTTGCTTTCGAATTGAAATGAAAAACACTTACGGAAACCGTTCATTAATTCAAATACATAAACTTACTAAACAAAGGTGAATGTAATTGTGCACAGTTACGTTTATTGAAGCTTAAGACTAATTATTTAAGAAAATATGCAAACATTTTAAGAATTAATGACTCGATTACGATGGCTTAGCTTAATACGCAAAGCGGGTGCACTGTTTGCTTTCCTTAATAACCGAATCGATTACCTTTCTTTGTAGGTAATTTGGATTGGGAATTCAATTAACTTGTCTAGAATATTTATTGTGAAGTTAAAACATAATTTAGACTGTATTGACTTATGGATCACATTTTAATATTTTTAATTGTTACGCAATAAAAGCTAGATATACTACACATAAAAGTAGGTATTTAATAGGCATTCAACATTAATGGAATCGCTGACTGCGGTCCAGAAATTGTCGTCACAAGTAGTTTGGCAGGAAAATTGGAGTCGCATTCGAGGTACTCGGTTCGCCATATCAAAAAAAAAAAAAAAAAAAAAAAAAAAAAAAAAAAAAAAAAAAAAAAAAAAACTCACCCCCCCCTAAAGATCGCTTTCTATGTTTTCAATTTAGTTACTTTATATCCTCGTCATATCACTGGAAGACTGCCATCATCTATCTCTTTTTCGAGTCTAAATATCAACGTTACTATCAGTGAGAGGCGTCGAAGATGTTCTATTGACATCTGAAAGCTTTAGATAAGCCACAACTTTTTTTAGTGCAGCTGCGAAAATATTAATGCGTGTCCTATTTACCGTTGTTATAAGACAAAAAAAAATCCTTTATGAGGAACAAGTTTGGGTTTAATTGTTACGTTGTAACTGTTGTTCTGTCTTTTATTTAATGAAATGTACGTATTTTATTGTGGAAACTATATATTTAACTTTGATTTACTCAGTACATGCTTTCTAAGTTTTTATATCTACGGAACACAAAGGTATACAATTTTTGCAACAAGCCAAAAGCGCGTGTGTGACTCCGAAAGCATGGCATTTTTACGGTGAAGGTTATACATATAATGCATCTACCGTTTGTGTCTTAATTATCTTCATTGAAAGGCCAAAAAGTAATTTTGGTAATCATGTTTTTCTTTAAGTAGCAGTCTCGGTAGTAGTGTTTATTTTGATTTAGGGTCTTTTTGCTTCTCTTTCATTGCTATTTAGTTACTTTATATCTTCGTCATATCACTGGCAAACTGCCACCATCTATCTCTTTTTCGAGTCTAAATATCAACGTCACTATCAGTGAGAAGCGTCGAAGATGTCCTATTGTTGACATCTGAAAGTTTTAGATAAATCATAATTTTTTAGTGTAGCTGCGAAAACATTAAGCCCTGCCCTATTTACCGTTGTAATAAAACAAAAAAAATCTTTTATGAGGAACATGTTTGGGTTTAATTGTTACGTTGTAACTTTTGTTTTATCTTTTATTTAATTAAATGTACAGGGTGTCCTGTTTTCGACACTTTGCAGGGTATCTCCGTTATTATTGCAGTTCGAGTTTTGGGGTTTTCGCAAACCTGTGTCACTTTTTTGTAAAACAAACGATAGCGCAGACAGATTTATCATCGCTCTCTTCGTTTTTGAAATACAGAGTGAAGTTGAAAAGTGTGCATTTTCAGACACCCTCTGTAATTCAGGTATCTGATAAGTTATCGACTAAGTAAAAACGGAATCTTACACATTTTTTTTATGCAGAATCCAGTGACGTGCTTAGTTTTTTTTCTAGGTGTCCCCATTTTTGAGAAAGTTACCAAAGTTAGGATTTTTTAAATGGGACACCCTGTATGTCAATTTGTATTTACATTCCACTCATTAAGAGTTTTCCAGAAATGTATAATAGTCGGCACTTTGTTCCCAATCGAAGGTTAGAATCTCCTTTTTATTTAATAAGCCTAGAAACTAAAAGCCAAACAGATTTATTTTTATTAAACTTATAGTAAAAACCAATAACCAATAACGCGTATATATATTTATAGGTGTTGTTCAAAATGGTTGCAATTTTCCCTAATGCAAAATTGGCACTTTTGCAAAATTTTGTTCAAGGCATTTAAAATTATTATGGGGTGACCTATAAATACATTTTTGGAAAGCTCTTAATGAGTGGAATGTAAATACAAATTGACATACAGGGTGTCCCATTTAAAAAATCCTAACTTTGGTAACTTTCTCAAAAATGAGGACACCTAGATAAAAAACTAAGCACGTCACTGGATTCTGCATAAAAAATGTGTAAGATTCCGTTTTACCTAGTCGATAACTTATCAGATACCTGAATTACAGAGGGTATCTGAAAATGCACACTTTTCAATTTTACTCTGTATTTCAAAAACAAAGAGGGCCATAATAAGTACGTCTGCGGTATCGTTTGTTTTACAAAAAGTGACACAGGTTCGCGAAAACCCCAAAACTCGAACTGCAATAATAACGGAGATACCCTGCAAAGGTGTCGAAAACAGGACACCCTGTACGTATTTTATTGTGGAAACTATATATTTAACTTTGATTCACTCGGTATATGATACTGCAGTTTTTATATCTATAGAACGTAAGGTATAAAATTTTTTGCAACAAGCCAAAAGCCCTTGTGAGATCCGTAAAACATGGCATTTTTACGGTGAAGGTTATACATATAATGCATCTACCGTTTGTGTCTTAATTATCTTTATTGAAAGGCCCAAAAAGTAATTTTGATAAGCATATTTTTTGTTAATTTTTTCTTTAAGTAGTAGTCTTGGTAGTAGTGTTTATTTTGATTTATGGTCTTTTGCTTCTCTTTCACTGTCATTTGGTATATCTCATGCAAGTTTTTGAGGATACTAAAACTGGATAAATAATTTAACTGTTTCTAAATATCTATATATTCATGGAGTTAAAGCACTGAAATTTCTAAAAGAACGTTGATGTTCAGTTTTGCTTATGGACAACGTCTAATCGCCATTTGCGTATCATTTTGCTTTTTAAGTATTAAATTCTCCTATTTTTGGTTTTAAGATTTAATACCTTACTTTAAAGATTTGAATTGCGTAAAATTTTTTAAATAAACGTGAATGCAGTCACCTTTTTTTATAAATTATCATTTAAGAATTAAATAATGTTTAATGTACCTATCTGTAAGAAATAAGATCCAAATTCAAATCAATAATTGCCTAAAATATTTAGTTATTCTCATATTAATTCACGTATTTACTGTTTAAAATTGATTTGCAATTCTCTTATATAAACCCTTTATTTCATTTTTACTTTGAAATAAATTTTGTTCTATATTTGAACGTGTTTCCTATCTATTATTTCTACCGTTGTGCATTTTTTACATTCTGGCCAAAGAATTTAGAATGTAATGGCATCCCTTTAATAACATCAACTCTGATATGAGTGCCGACCAAATCTAAAGGTAAAAACTTGACCGTTTGTTTTGTATTTCAACTCGGTAAGTCCTATTATATAAAAAAATTGGAAACATCTATCTCAAAAGAAAACGACACGAACGTTACATAATCTTGAATTATTTTCTATAGTATTCAAGTCAATTGCTGATGGTGTTAAAATCATAAAAATTGGTTTAATGTTTAGCTTGTATGAAAACGGTACATGTTTCTATAAAATGTTCTAATTTATTTATTCATTTAATATAGACTGTTATATTTTTAAATGAGAACAAGAAGGAATAGTTTGGTAAAAAAGCAATGAGACTGAAATGGAAGAAAGCGCGCTGTCAAAAAGGTAGTTAGTGAGGTTGTAAAAGTTATGATTAAAATATAACTTTATATTTTTTTAAACGAATTCCAAAAGCTGTAGATGTGGAAAATAAAAAACTAAAATCTAAAATTGTAGCGCTGCATGGGTGCATTAGACGAGATAATGTAATATGTAACAAGTATTCTTAAAAATACATAGCAGATATATTTAACCATTACTTGTGTAAAACGTAGTATGGCACATTTAGTCCTGGATAGTCAAAAAAATGGAATAAAACAATTGTTGCGAAGTTTCTAAGACTGTGAGATAAAAAAAACTGGTTTCGTGGTTTTAAAGAAGCAGGTAGCAGTTGGAGTTTCTTCTGGAATGATTATCATTTTGCTTCCAGAAAGTCTGATAAAGATATTTTACCATGTCAGACAGTATATAAATATACAGGGTGGCCTATTAGTACAAGGAAGGTGGATATCTCGGAAGATATTGGAGTTAGAAAAAAACTTTGAAAGTAGTGCAAATCAATGATCTGCATATGTTATAATTATTTTCGTTTATACCGGGTGTTCCATATAAGTGCGACATGCCAAAGTTATGCCTTTTTAAATGGAACTACTCAGTTTTTATTACAAATTTGGATTCCTTGGTAAATTCTAATAAAACTTTATGCATTATACATTGTGTCTAAAATGGGGGGGGTTTCGCATTATTGCACTTTTTCCGAAAAAATTGACGTTTGGATAAAATTAAATAACTCAGTTATCCAGAAATTTACCCAACTGCAATTTTTTAGCTTTAATATGGATTACATGTGCTAACTGAAGTTAGTATTTTACTTTTCTAACATTGCTAAGTTTTGAGTAATCAATTATTTAAATTGAACTCCCTAAATTCATGAATAACTTGAGTTTTTTCAAATGGCACCACCTAATTTTTTATGTGCCGTGTCTAACTCTTACGGATTTTTGCGGATTTTTAAGTAAGAGTTAGAAATCTTATTATTAGAAAGCTTATGAAATTCTACGCTCAACGGCGCATAAAAATTAGATAATGCCATTTGAAAAATCAAGTTATTCATGAATTTAGGGAGTTCAATTTAAATAATTAACTATTCAAAACCAAGCGAGGTTGGAAAGGTAAACAACCAGTTGTATTTTGCACACGTAATGCATATTAAAGCTGTGAAATCACGGTTGGATAAATTCTAGGGTAACTGAGTTATTTAATATTTTCGAAAAGTATTTTTTTCCGGAAAAAGTAAAATAATGCAAAAACCTTTTATTTTATATACTATGGATGATGCATAAAGTCACATTTTAATTTCCCAGGGATTCCAAATTTGTAATAAAAATAGGTTTTGGTATATTGCATTTTATGAAACACCCTGTATAAACGAAAATAATTTTAAAATGTGCAGTTCATTGATTTGCACAACTTTTATTGCAAATGTTTATTTCTAACCCCAATATTTTTAGAGATATCCACCTTCCTCGCACTATTGGGTCATCCTGTATGTATAGCCAGGTATGTAATAGGTCTACACTGGTTTGTTGACTGAACTAGCACTGGATTAAGAAAGTTCGTCATTGAGTACACTAGCGAAAAAATAAATTAAAAGTATCTGATATCGTTCGTCTAAACCAGGAAATAAAGTACCCAGGGTTGAAGAAATAAAAGAATCTATGACCCGGTTCATAGATTCAAAATTTAGTTTCCGATTGCTTACACTTAACACAAGTAAGCCTAATTACTCCATGTTCTCCGCACGATTAACAATGTACTACCTCAGGTAAAGAACAACTATGTCCGCGTTCCTTACAATTCCAACAAAAAAAAACAATCAAAGCTGGTGTCCCTCCTTTTATGAACGTTACGGATAGTCCCACCAAGACCCTAGGGCAGGATGGTAAAGCGCGCCGTCGGTTCACCCAGTGTGACTCCACTCAAACGTCACCCAAAACTTGCACTCTTCTCCTGATAATCCCCCCCCCTCTCAAACCAGGACAGGATTTAGCACCATAAGCTATTGGAAAACCCCTCCAGTTTCTAAGGAATTCTCTAACCCCATAGTAACAACGGAAGAAGATATGAAACACCCCAAAATATTGCTCAAAAATTCCGAAAAGAAAAGATTGGTTAATCTTGACAGTCTGTGGTTCTACTTTGTCTACAATCAAAGATTTATGGACGGAAGTTAATAAGAAATCAGTATACTCCTACTTTGGGTCTTGCACCCCTCTCCGCCCCACCCTCTAAGTGTAGTTTGCTGGTAAGGAGCAAACTTACCGAGAGCAAGAGCTGCGGCACTCCCTTGTGCCGAAACCCACCGGTCTACAGACAAAGCAGTACTCTCTAGCAGGAAGGAAAGAAGAGACAGATGATAGTGAAAGAAAGAAAGAGCAACAGGAAACTTAGCACACAACGGGTCAAGATCAACGGGATTACGACATGGCTAGAATGTAAAGCCGGTCTCTTTGAAAACATGTGAGAGACACCAAAGTGACCTCGTTCTTACAACCTTACATACCGCCCAAAATAAATGTAAACAAACGAAAAAAAATATATAGTGTATAAAACACTGAAGGTGTGTTACAGTCATCAAACAGATGAACAGATGAAATCCAAAAAAACTCTCTTAAACAACTCAAAATAGCAATTAATTAATGACTTTAGGCGCAACTACCCTTTAGTCAAGCAAACCAAAAGATACGGAGATTCATCCAAAACTTGCAGTTTTGACTACTAGTCAACATAACGTCTCACATCCTAACATAGGAAAATGCTAATCAATAACTTCACCCACCCAACAACCAAAATTCAAAAAAGAAAATAAAATAAATAAAATTTAAAAAAGAAAAAATCGGATCAAGCTAGTGCAGAGATTCACATTCCTTAAGGTTTTCAGAGCTACATCTCTTAAAACTGGAGGAGTTTTTCATTTGTCTTTTGTGCTAACTCCTATTCTGGGTGGGGGGAGGTATAGGGGCAGAAGGGTTTCGGGTGACGTGTGTGTGGAGTCACACTGGAAGGTTGACGAGGCGCTTTACTATCCTGAGCAAGGGTTTTAGTGGAGTGATGCCTAAGTTAAGTGACACTTGTTTGGCATCCGTGACGTACATAAAAGCTAGGACACTGGTAATCTTTCTAGGGTTTATCCTAACCTTTATATTTGGGCTCAGCTTTATCCTTATTCTTACCGTTTCCTAAACCTTTATAAACATGGTCGTGGTGTGCGTGCTTTGGGGTTGTTGTTTTACTTCTGCTTCGATGACGGTTGGGTGCCTGTTGGTTGTACCATTCTCAGGGTTTAGTGGGTGCCTCTAGGCACTACGGTTCATTGCAACTTTTTTTGCTAGCACCCCATATTTTAATGCCTTTCTTACTTTTCTGAATTACTTAATTGTTTTTGAGCGACATTATTCGAAAACGACTGTTATTGAGTGTTAAGTCAACTAGTGAATGTCGTAACGATTTTTAACTCGAATGTGGTTAAAGAGCGCGTGTTTTCTTGGAAATTTTGTCCGGAACTTATCTTTTGTTGGCCAAGAAACTTACGGCTTACTTCTTCGTATTCTGGAAGAAAAGCTCGCAATGTGCTGCTTTGTATGAGATTTACTCTAAAGGCCGGGGTTTTATTTTGTTTTATTCACATTAGAATATGGGCAATAATTATTGCCATATCAATAAAATAATATAAAGTCCTTTGCCATCATTTCACACAAATTCGCCCAATTTCATACATTTCTCGCAGTTGGTCAAAACCATCAACCTTCCCATAATTTCGTTATATTGGACTACGACTACAGGGCAGGAAACGTAAGTTGTGTCTCGAGGTGAGAAGCATGTGGACTAAAAGAGAATGAAAGTTTAATTCGTCCATTTGACGATAGCGATTTGCTTTTGTTGCAAAAATAAAATCTCCTCGGTATCGTGTTGTTTGCTTTCCGTAATAGACGCTGTCAAACCTTTCCGATTTATCCGTACTGTTCCTACAGAATAAATTTGGTTATTCCGTTAAATACCAAACTTTATAGTCGCAGTTGAAACGGATGATTAATTTGTCTATTGCTAGACAAGATGAGGGTTGATATTCCTGAGTGAAAGATTTATGTAATCAGTCAAACAAAGGTCTAAGTTTGAATAATTAATCGTAACCTTGTTGTCTTCTTGGAGTAGCCTAACTTTACTGTTATCGTTTAGGTGCAGATTTTCCATAAGCTTTTTATACCGTTTCGAAGATTGAAATATGCAGGGTACACAAGAAGGTTGCTATACCAGTAATTGGACAGTTGTGGCATTTCATGTATGAGTACACAAAAAAGTGCCTTTATTTTTACGATATTTGTATTTGCTCAATTTGTCGCTGATCGGGCAGCTTCGTTCTTTTCCTTTCTCGAGTTTCGAATTCTATCTTAATTTGTATATTGGTTTGTTTGATCAACAAAGAGTAAAAAAATGTTATCGTCAAAAAATAATATATTTTAGAGGTCGTCAAAATATTTTGTATCTTGACTTCATGATATAGAGTTATCAGATGGAACTGCTTCTTGTAGAGCAGGATCTTCTTCTTCATGATCAAACTCATCTTCTTCATCAGATATAGCAGTTTCCGGAATGATAAAATAGTCGTCAGTACTAGGCGATTGACGTTGAGGCAATGATAGGACTGAGCTATCTCTTCCAGAAAGAGATGCGTTAGTAAAAATAGGAGTAGTTCAATAAGCAAGAATAAACGACGCAGATGAAGACAGATTATGATCATCAAGATTTTCACATTCTTCGAGACCCCCTCGTCCGCTTCCTCTTCTAAATCCACTTCATTATCGGGTAAACTGTAGAAAAACTCAAGTACGGTCTTGGTCTGTCTTGGATCAGTCATATCCCACATCTTTTCCATTGCCTTAATAAACAAATTCAAACTGATAAAACAGGCAGTATATCAGTCTAGACCGAAAAATAAGAAAAACATTTTCTCAAGAGTAACAAAAACAATGTGCCCATTGGGTACTAGGATCAGGGATTCTCACAAAAAAAAGGAAAACTACTTTATTGACAATGATATTTAATAGAAATATATATGATTTGCAAAGCAACTTACCTTTTCTGGCCAGAATAATTTTTTTACTAATAAAAACACTGCTCATGCTAGAAAACAACACTAGAAACACGTTGCTAGCAAGAAATAAAAATAATAAATAAGCTACAGTTTTCTTTAAACGTCTTAATATTTTTCTGCTACTTTTTACTAGATGGCAGCACAATCTTCGCCGGGAAAAGGTTAAGCTATCTTATTTGTTTAAAGTGCAAAGTTGTACTAGTCGTAGCTTTACAAATTTTGTGTAATTTTAAACCATGTTTAATTTTTTCAATTTTATTTTTATTATAACCTAGATGTTAATAAACTTAAATTTACGTTCTTAAAAATTAAATTTATTTTCAATAAATCCATTACATTTGTTTTGGTTTTTTTAAAGGTTCGGTTATATAGTTTTCACACCACTTTCCTTTTAGTAGATCAAGATACGCTGCTGTGTGTTTAGTATGCTAATACTATAGATGTGGCTGCTATTTTGATGTAATCACTAACTTACTTACAGGATTTTAAAATTAAATTATTTTGCTATTATGACATTTTTTAAATTTGTTTCCTAATATATACAGTTAATAATTGACTGACCGCAGGGTCGTTTATTCCGGTTGCAAAGTTTGAAATTCTGTAATTCCAAACCACAACCAATTTTTCGAGTTGAAACGTCAAAAACGTGTATTAATCAAAACGAGTCGTTAATCAATACATTATTTTTAATGATTCTACAATAATAACATTAATAAACGATCGATGAAAAAAATTAGTTGTCAACTTAATGCGAGCACTGCTCCTTTCATTACAAATAAATCGGCATTAGTAAGTATTTTTATTACATTTCAATCTCAACGTAAACATTCTTGCGACAAGAACGAAGTTTTTACGTATCACGATAAAGAGGGTATTCTGAATTGAAAGTTGATGCTCTCTCGCATCTTTGCATTTGAGATAAGACGAAAAAAGACCACATGGAATCGGTGATCTGATCCAAACAGTTTTTCTTTGTAACTATTTCAACTGTGCAGTTTATATAATCTTTGCTCCAAATTACGTAAAATGCGGTAGATTTGTAAATTCGAACATGATTTAAAAAAAAACGTATTTGAAACGGATGCAGATATTTTATTGTAATGCTATAATAATTCCAATTCTGAATAGGACGAGTACTCTTGACCTCACGTGCTGGAGTTTTATTGACTTTACTACTAGAACGTTAAATTTTACATCGAGGACAAGGAATAATAAAGAAGTAGTAAAATTTCTAAGTTAATATTAATTGATAACTAACACCAGCATGTAATTGTAACATAAAAAAACCGTATCAGAACAACTGCTTTTATGCTATACAATTTATAATTAATATTAACTTTTAACTTTCAATTAAACACCGGCATTTTTAGTCAAGTTTAATTTTTACTACTGTCGAAACTAATTTAGTTCAAAATAAATAAATTATCAATTTTCTTCAACTGTCTATTATAGAACCTAGTTTAATTCAAATATTGATTATCTTTTTAGATTGTTTAATACATGGTCTTTCGAATGTTAAAAACAAAACTAGCGCGATGTACTGCCAAGATACTAATCATATGAATAATGCGGACCACTTTTCCGTTTGGTAGTACCACCTAGTACTATCAACCGACGAACTGTCTGGATTGTGCAAACCTGTGTTACCAACTAACCAAGCTGGTTGCAATCTGTCTAATAAGAATTTAGCCAACCTAAAAAAAAGTATTCGGACAGTACGAGCCAGTGACTCTTCACCAAAAACAAATAATAAAGCAACACAAACCAATCAAATCAACACTACCGTTTGTCACGTATACCCATAAAATTACTTTTTATTCTAGAAGACCCACGAGAACTGACTCACATACAAGAAATGGGATCTTCTCTTAAATATCACAAAACGTATTGTTTGAAATACCTGTTTTGGGTCTCTTGTGAAATGCTTTTGTAAATGTTAAAAACTTAAAATGATATGAAAAAAGAATGAACTTTATCTGGTAATGTATAGATGATCAGACGAATTAGAATTAAAAATTTTTTTTAAATTATTATTAATAAATACGAAAGATTTTAATCACTTTTTAAAGGGATTAAAAAAAACGATACCTTTGTGGCGTTTAGGGTGCATTACTTTAGACGCCAGGTTAAACCAAGAAAAGGATTCGTATTCGGATCGGTTTAGCAGCGTTGTAGGTCAGCACATAGTAATTGGCGTACTATGTGTGGTGCGGTGTCACCTAATATCGTGGTATTATATATCACGCTGAACGGAATAAATTCAATCGATGGATTCGAACTTCGGCCGGGCTTCACCTGGTACTGGTGCTGTGACTACTTGGCTGGTTCTTGACTCGTTGGCTTCTCGGCTGCCTTCATTATTCGTTGTAACTGCACTGATCTGAACTGAGCTCGTACTTTGAACATGGGTTCAAACTGAATTCTGTTGTTGTACCTACTTCGTTTTATACGTGCGAAGTAGGTTAGTTTGCTTAGTAAGCAAGACCGTTAAGAAATGCTGACCGCACTTGCTTACTTGCAATCGTATGTTTTAATTTCCGTGTTTCCTACGTAATACGGGGATGTAGAGTTTGTGTTGATTAGAATGGGGTTGCGATGTCAACCCCACACCTTCCTCGTGATTACGTTAGATTTTTTTATAATTATTTATTGTTTCAAAGGGGTCAAATGGAGCAAGTGGGAAATAATCGCGCAAACGAAAAAGACTACATAGACTTGAAAGGGAGTACTTACTAAAAGAGTTAAATTTTGGCTATAACTTGCAATGCCGTCTCGTGCAAGCAATCCAATGTGATCGCTTTTTGGGGCGCACGCTATAACTTTAGTCCTTTTGACTAAACTTGAACAGTCGATATCTACCAGATATAAGTTCGAAAATAGAGTTTTTAAGAAACAAATTGATTCGTTTATTGATTGGCGGAAAGTCCAGAAGTCTCTGAAAGACACTCATTCTGTTCAGTTTTTGACGCCCGACATTTTTGGTTTATTTTTCGAGTTATGGTGTTTTCTTCTCGCGTTCCATTCCCGGTGCGAAAAACGACGGAATGTCACGTTAAGGCACTCAATTAAGTGTTTTTTTTTTTGCGAGCAACAATTGTGGTCCTAACCCCCGAATTTCTTAAATCCATACGTATGGAGGTGTGGACCTGCTTCATTTTCTAAAGTCGAGAACAAAACTGCGACAAAGTTCAGATAAACTCTTTTGGCCGGCCCCTTTTTACGCGCCCAATATTTTTGAGCCTGATCACCAAACTCAAAGAATCGGTATTTGTTGAAATATCGAAGAAAAACTGTTTGGAGTTTTAAACACTGCATTTTTACGTGCAAGCTGCTGTTCAGTTTGAGTTGGATCACCTCGTTCGATCTGAGGCTACAGCTTTGGGCTAAGTCCACCCATTGTTAGTACGCTCTTTTGCTGTTTCATTCACTTTTTCCCGTGAATTTTCCTCTGTTGAAGTTCTCTAACTTCTTTTGGAACAATTCTTTGTCTTCAAAATAAGAATCAGGTGGTTTCAAAATTTTTGTCTCCCGTAGTCAAAATTTTACTCATCTGATATATTCACATTTGAGCAGCACATTGCACGTAAAAGAATATTGCTTAAATATATTGTTTAGACATCTAGAAAAGTATTGATTTTTTGAAGTTGGTGATGAAAACCAATAATTTTTAGGCGCGCAAAAAAATTCAAAATAGTCACGGCGCGAACTTTTCTGCAATGTTTTGTTTCCAAAAAAAGCGCAAAAAACACTTCTCCCTACGGTTTTGTTTGCGAAAAACGCAAAGACAAAATTCGAAAAATTTCCCCCTTGAAAAATGTCGGTCTAGTTAATTTGTGGAATAAGACCAAACATTTTGGGCATCAAAACCTGAAAAAAATGGGTACCTTTTAGAGACTCCTAGACTCGTGGATTCCTGCCAATCCATGTTTTTGAGAAATTCATGTTTGAGCCCTTATATCTCGAAAAATATCGATTTTTGAAGTTTGGTCTTAGATTGCTTGTATAAGTACGACATCATAAGTCATAGCCGATCAAAGTGTAACGTGAAATTTATCAGTTACAAAAATTAAAAGGGAATGATTAGCGAGTTCCATCAAGTAGTTCCACCAATATAGTAAAAGCAAATATTGAATGAGTTTTTTAAATGACTTCCCGGCCAGCACGTATTTGCGGCAAGCGTCGTGGATTAGAAAAGTTAGATTAAGTAGTTCGAATAATTCTCAAATCCAATTAAACACAAACTCAAAATTTCTTTCGTCTTCAGTAACAAATAGTTAATCTACAGTAATCAAAAGGGTTTGGTGCCCCTTGCCCGTACAGATATCGTTTTATTTCGCAACCGACCCTAAAATTTTATTTGGGCGCACAAACGGCTTCGGACTAACCGAGGGCGCAGTATAGAGAAAGCGAGAATTTATTTTGATAAGACGGCCGCAAGTACAAAGCGTGCTTATAAAGCGCGCGTAAAACATTTAGCGTATTCAGAGTAAAAACTTCACCGGAGTACAGAGGTTCATAATAAATTACCGTATTTTAGCACTTCTAGTAGCAGTTGTCAACACGTCGTAGCTAATTAAAAAGAACACGCCGGTGGATTGATAATCTGCGCACGCATCTGTCTTGTACTTTATACTGCTAGTAGCGTAAAGAATGGACCTTATTAGACATAGTGGAAAGAAGTAGCAGACCCATCTAAAGCAAAAGTAACTCGTGTTTTACGTTAATACTTGCAAGAGAGTACACCCGTATTTAGATGATAAAGATATCCGTGCTTAGATCTAAAATAGAGTAAAATCAAAAATTTCGGTAATCACGTTGTACTAGAGGTGATGGATTTTCAACTTACGGTGACCGTGTAGGAAAAGAAAAATGCTCGTCAATCCATCCTCATCATATCAGAAAATAGCATTCGGAATTACGACAATCTAGAATAAATACTCGTTTATTGCTGATGTCTAAGAAAACAATAAATTAGATTACCTAAATGAAGTCAAATGACGGCGTACACACCACCGATCACCCTTACAACACCCACGGAAATGCACATAGTAGGTTTTTTCGTAGTTGTAGGTTGACGTCGAGAAAAAGTTAAAATTTGAAAACTATGACATTGACAAATTTTGTACAATTTGCGGAAAATGACCGTAACAAAACGAATTTCACTTTTTCAGGTGGGTTCCGGGGAGGTGGGGATTTTGAACACTCAAATTTACAATCCGGTGTGCGTTTTTTTCATTTGTGCGATTATGTCAGATTCAAATGAGATTTCCCCTAGACTAATAGGATAATATTTTTGTACGTGTACCTCACTGATACAGTTTCCAAATTACTTTAGTGAAAAAATTAATCCAATGTATAAACAAGTAGAAATTATTAATTTATATTTGATTTTATACACTGTGGTAACTACAAGTAACAGATTCATTAATTAAACTGTAAATTTAAATTATTTTACAGATTTTTCTTAAATATTTTGAACTTATAATTGTGTTACATAAATCAGAACAATGGATATTCTTTATTTTTAATTTTTAGCTTAAGTTTAGCATTGCGTGTTTCTTAATATGAACACCTGCATCTGTTCCGTCTGCAATGTTACCTATACGAGTGAATGTTTGAAATGCAACTCCTCAACTGATATCACCCCTTTATTTGGTTAGTAAAACGTTTCTACTACTAATATCGATAGCACCGTCTCTCGCGGAAATAGTTTCCAAGCTCAATAGGACTGGAGCCTTAAACACGAATGCGCTTTTTCGTTAAAGTAATTAAGCAAGAATTTGCTTCACAATGTCTACAAAATTTACTTTGCGGTTAAAGTTTTTTTACTTAAATTTGACAACGTTTTCAAATAACTGATGTATTGAGCTTACGGTAACACTGGGCCGCAGGAAGCGAGATACCAGTTAAAACTCACAGAAACGGCGCTGATTGAATTAATCGCACGGACAACAATCTCAAGGTTGGAAGTCACCAAACCAAAATCGTACTGATTCTTTTTCTTACAAGGTGCATGAAAACACTGGCAGTCGTCACGATAAAGCATAAACTACCCAGGTAGAATAATGCAAACGTTGTGCGGGATATTCTCTGAAACCCTTTTAGCGAACTCTGGGTTAAATAATATTAAACTACCAGATACAGATACAACATATTAACTCGAAAGAAAGAATTACGTAAACCGCGTGCAGCAAAATGGGGTAATTATGTTTTAATTTAAAATTCGAAAAATTTTTATTTTCACCGGTACAATCAGCGCAATTTTTTAAACATGTTGTAGGTAATACAATGTATTACCAAAATAATTTTAAGATAATTTAACAAGCATAAGTGAAAATTTTATGCGAAAGCGAACATAATTAGGCGAATCAACAACACGAATAACAACAAAGATTGCAAGCAAACAAAATAAAGGTAATACAGTTTCATCTGTTAAATTATGCAAGTTTATAAACACTCATTTAAACATTTTATTAATAGACAATCCTCCACAATAGGTGGCAACGGTGTTTGCTTTGTTTCCATAGTCACAATTTGGATTGGAAATCGCACTCAATTTAAACAAGTGCTACGTTCTTTTGTCGTGGCACACTGGGAAATGTAGCAGTTTGCCAACTAGCTCTTGACAAGTGGGGGGGTTCAAGAATTAAAAAAAACTAAATGTACTCAATATTTTTGTTGAGCGCCAGGGCATGGCTATGAATAAATCCAGTTGACCGACTGGATAGCCTTATCCCAGTGGCATACAAAGGTCAATATACTTCCCCGAACTTAAATATAATGGAAGTTATATTATATTTAATGTTAGTGGTTGATCCCTTGTAATTTCTTTAGGATTTATATAAATTTCCACCAGCTAACACTACCCAAACGAACACCAAAATCGAAAAATGGACAAAAATGTCTGCCTGGGCAAAGGTACCGAAGTGATAACGAGATGATAACATTAAACAGAAAATTTGAAAAAAATTGAGATCGACGAGGCAAGCAACACTCAATACATAAGAATCTACAAGGTACACTATACAACGAATACAGAATTAGAAGTAATTAATGTAATTTGAAATAAACTGTTACACAAGTTAGAGTTGACATGTTCTTATGCAAATTTTTTGACCAAATTTTAATTTTTTGATTAAAGCCCGGGATCTATACTGTAGGAACATCAGTAAGATGTTTATTGAAAACATCAATAATCATAATTTTTGTCCGCACATCAACTTTAGGAAAAGCCCTACTTAGGTAGAACTTCGAGATTTAAGTTTTTTAGCTGCATGGTTCTCATTATCATTCCAAATTGGTAAGACGTTGTTAAGTCTGCATTTATTACATTTATATTTTAATGCATTTTTTTAAATACTCAGAAGCAAATTAATAAGTTTTTAGAATCCATTTTAAAATGGAACAATTGGAACAAGTCTTCCCAAAACGTATTAAGATAAATGCACTTAAACAATAAAGGTCGTTAGGATAATCACTTAAAGTAATTATATTTCTTTGTATACAGTAACAAAACACTTCAAAATTAAATAAAAGAACGTCATTAAGAATCAGAGTTAAGTAGAAAGTTCGACACCGTTCAACTAATTACATCAAATAAATAAAAGGAGTGGGTAACAATAGAACTTAAAATTGCCCACTGTATAAGTTTACATTAAAATTTAAAAATGGGCTGAATTTTGAGCTTATACTCAAGTGCTACTTGTGTTTATATCCTAAAAACGAAATAGTTTTTGTTTTCTAAAATAGGATGGGTTAATGAACATATAAAATAAATACAATGGTCTGTATTCACCACCACTTTCAAATCTTGAAAGTACCTGCAAGTAGTTTTAAAAATTTAATTGCATACTTAAACATGGTTGGGAGTAACCTTCACAAAAACTAGTTTTGGGGGCAGGTTTAAAAACATCGGTGAATACACCTCAGTGTCATTGTTGAATAATGAAAAGGTAATTATTTGTTTACTGCAGGCTATAATGTATTTTGAAAATCGTGTTTTAGGTGGGATTGCAACTAGTCTCAATACGAAACTGGTTAAAGTGTTTTGCGTCCGTATTTTAATACAACAGAAAATTTCCTTAAATTATTATAAACATTTAAAGCATGTCCAAACTTAATGCTTATTTTTAAAACGCCTTGGGGATGGGCTTTTTTAAAGTCCACGCATGTACAACTATACACTTAACTTTGCTGTAGAGTTTACGTTATTTTATGGTTCTATGAACGTTAACATTGTGCAAGAATGTTTACGGAACTCTGTGTGTTTTATTATTATATTTTTTAATTTCTTAGGTTAAGAAGTAAAGAAGTTTGAGGAAAAAATCTTAAATAGTAAAAAAAAATGTTTGCTATTTTTTTTAACTACATTAAAAAATATGTTTCTACTCTTATTACCTAAACATCGCTTACCCCCAACATTATTATTCTTATAATTGCAGAACGCTCACCTAAAACAAGAAAAACAATTATAGTAAACAGTCGGTTACATGAATACTTAAATTAATTTAAGGTAATAGTTTACCGATTATAATAATTATTATTATTAATCTGTAAATAACAAACAAACACATTTTATCCGAAATTGTAACTAAAGTACAAAAAAATCGGCAGTAAAATAAATAAAATCGGCACTAAAGTAATTCATTATACGACGATTTTTAAGTTTACATTTTCGCTGGTACAAATGTGTAAAGTGTATGTAAATTTTAGAATCGCGCATGCGCGGTGGAAACATTTGACGTAAAAAAGAAAACACCTGATTACATTTGCTACTTAAAGAACGGTATAAAATTGTCCGATTCTGTTCAAATTTTGTGATTTCGGAAAAAATATAATATGTACCTCGGCACTAAAGTTCTTTTTTATGACTCACGTGTTTTATTTGCCTCGGCTATCGCTTCTGCAACTAAAACACATTCGTCATGAAAAATCAAACTTTAGTGCCTTGATACATAAATAACTATTTCCGAAATCGTTACAACAGTAGCAAAAATTGGCACTAACGTAATTCATTATTGTACAATTTTAAGTTCACATTTTTGCCGGTAGAGATGTGTAAAATGTATATAAATTTCAGAATCGCGCATGCGCTGTGCAAACATTTGTCCTGAAAAAAAACAGCTGATTACATTTATTCTTTAAAGAACGTTAAAAATTCTCCAATATTGTTCATATTTTAGGATTTCGGAAAAAAATATGATATGTTCCTCGGCACTAAAGTTCTTTTTCATGATTCACGTGTTTTATTTGCCTCGGCTATCGCTTCTGCAACTAAAACACGTTTGTCATGAAAAATCAAACTTTAGTGTCTTGATATATAAATAACTATTAATTATTGAAATGTTAGAGTATAAGAGTTTTTTATTTGATGAACACGGTAGTTCTACACATTAAAGTTTATTGAAATCCACTTAACATTAAATCTATATAACTGAACGATAACACTAGACATAGGATCACTATAATTCCAAACTAAAAGAAAAAAAGTTAGGAAACCAAAGGACTAATAAGAGTATCATGAAAATAATGATTTGAACAAAGGGATAATCATAATAAACTTCTGGGGCACCATACATAACACTTACATCACAATACAATATTTAAAATGTACCATACGATTAAATAAATAAATAAGTCATTTCAAGAATAGGTGTTCAATTCAATTCCAATCTGAATTAATCCCTTTCAATTCAGAAAATTCAGTTTAATTCAACAATCCAATCAATATCAAATTAATTCAACTCAATTCGAGTAATTCATTTCATTTCACTTAATAATTTTTCCAATTCTAAATAGATTCCATTTTATACAAATAATTTATATCATTAGAATTTCAATATTTTATATCAAACAGGAATTTATCAACGATTAAAATACCAGGCAAATTAAAATATTATAAAAAAGAAATAACAGTAATTAAGATGTGATTTTTTTATGATCGAAGATCAATTACCAATTATTACTTTAACATACTTTGACTTTTTACAATCTATTGCTACGTTATTTTACATCTTTACGGTAAGATCACCTGACTAGTACTGGACTTTTTCTTGGGGTGGTCACTCAAAATAAGGAAATTACTCAAGAAACCCAAAAATGCGGAATGTCAACTAACATGATCAGCTTTTTGTAAACCGTAATGCTGACAATCAGGAAAGAATTTAAGCGACTTTGCTGACTTTACAAATATAACTCTCTAAGCGTGTATATGTGGTAGCAGACAGTTCACGAATACTGCGAAGCGTACACACGTAGTAACGCATTCACGTATTAGTATATGCGTCAGCAGTCGCGCTCATCAATGTAAATATAACTAGTGCAAATATTGTACATAGCATAATGTAAGTGCCGATAATAAATCATATACCAATCGCCGCGGGCATATACACCGTGTCCCACGTAAGGCGGCCATTAGACGTTTATAGGGATTAAATCAATTTGATTTTTTTCAAATTTGTAGATGTACATTAAAAACTATGCTTTTTTCAAATAACAATATAATGGTCATTGTACAACTTCCAGTTATACAGGAAGTGGATATTAACTTTGTTTTTTTAAATGTAACACCCTATGTATTATTTAAATTTTATATTTAGCATAAAATTCTACAAACGATGCCATTGCGAAGTCTAACCGTTTTTGCATTATTAAATTTTTTTTAAATTTTTGTTGCCTGTAGATCATTTCTTAAAGTCGCCTATCTCAGCTACTATTTAGGATGAGGTACTAAAATAGTATAGTAATAATATTCAGAAATTTTATTCTGCATCTATCTCTTTATTAGCATTCCCTACAGCTACCTTTTGTCAGTTTAAAGCAAATTGAAATTAAATTATTAAACAGTTACTTAATATTATTTTGATTTAATTTTACATTATTTTTATACCTGGAAATTAACTAAACAACAATGTGTCAAAACAATAAAATTCTTGTATTAAAGAAACAAAAGAACAATAAGATACATACCTATTAACTAAAGAAACAAACTGAAATTAAAAAAAAATCATTTTAACAAGTGTTCAAAATGCCCCCCATTAGCTTTTAAACATTTTAACAATCTCTTTTGAACATGTGTAGTGGTTGCTTGACGTATAGCCTCAGCATCTAGTTTATTAAACGCATTTCGCACTTTTTGTTTAATTTCAGTTTCTTTTAAGTAAAATTCTTTAGTTAGTACGTAAATTATTTTTCTTTGTTTTTTTTAATACAATAATTCTATTATTTTGAAAGATTTTTGTTTAGTTCATTTCCCGGAATAAAAAAATGTAAAATATAATAAAAACGTTTAATACTTTAATTTCAATTTACTTTAAACTAACAAGAGATAGCTATAGGGAATGCTAATACAGATAGGTGCAGAATAATTTTTGAACAAGATGAAATAAAAATATACAGGGTGTTCTATTTAAAATAAATAAGTTTTTTATTAAATATCCGAATTCACCAACTAAATAGGTGTATGATATCTACATTTAAATAATAGAAATTTGATAATGGAATATTTCCAACTTCACAGCACCTTTTTCAATATGCGTCCATTGTAACGGTAACATTTATTCATTATTCCTTTTGATTAAATAATTCTTATATTTGGGTAATTAATTCTTGCGTATGAACTTTGTCGTCCTTACGGTTAGGCAACCCAAAAATTCCAGTTACATATGTCGCATTCTGCTATAATGTCGATGCAATAGAGAATAGACTTTCATCAGAAATTTCTGTCAAAATCGCACTGTCTTCTTTCACTTTTTTCTGAAATTGGTTTTTCAATAGTGCTCCACGTGCCGGTTAATATTGCAACAGGTGAACTACTTGTTTTATTGAAAAACACTTGAATCAGATAATTTCTTGTACGTCAAGGAATTATTTTTATATATAATTAACTCAAAGGTGGTACGCTGGGACGTTACATCAAAGTTTGTATCGAACGACGCGCAGTGAGTAAACCTTTTCGTTATCTACGTAAGCGCCATTTTGACATTCCTTTCAGAATTTATACCGGGAATTTATACCTGGAATTTATATCACAATGGATTCTTCTCTTATGTTTTAGTTGCTGCTAAAACCGTGATAACTTGCCGACATCCACGGCCTCCACCTCCGATGCCTTCACTTTCGATACTTTCACCTTCGATACTTTCGTAATCAACCAGCTATCACCATACTATCTTCAAGTATTTCTACAATACACCGCAGTTGATCTGCTCAGACACGTAATTACACAAGTTGAAGGATAAGATAACATTTATTTTTCTTACTCTCACAGCTTAACGATTACGAAGAATCTCGTATGTTACCTCCTTGGAGATGTGAAGAAATTTAGGAAGTATTACATTTTACATTAAGTACATACAGTTTCACAATCCTTCTTAAAGTATTCAGAATGTGTGTAGAAAAAGTGATTACGTAATAATTGTGTTATGGATTTTTGAAATTAACGCTGTTATGTAATTTGGTAAATGATTGTTTGTTTTTATTCCAGTGTAGGATGCTTCATTTCTAGCATATTTATGTGTGTATTTTGGGAGTGGTAATTTATTCTTGTTTCTTGTGTCATGATCATAAATCCTCTAGCGATAAATGTTACACTTTAAAAAAAACACTCGGACAAGTCAATTTTTGTTTGGAGGGGGACATCTTTCGAAGTTGGCCCCGAAATATAAAAAATGTGGCCCCGACAGCCCCCATGTCGAAAATATTAAATAGCATGATGGCTCGACAGGTACCTCATATGAAAGCCCTTTCAATTCTTTATAGAGCTATATGCATCTTATTTTGACCAGGGGGACTATGGGCCCCCCGACAGCACTATTTAAAAAAAAACATAAATACTGAAATATGGCCGAGAATGGCAATTCATGTATACAAAAGACATTCATTAACAATGAAATTTGTTTTGACAAATTAAAAGGGTGCCCCGGCATCACAGAAATTTTAATTTACAGAGCGAGTTAAGTGGCACCTTATATAAAAGGACCTGCTTTCTCTAGAAAGCAATAAAGAAAGCAAAAAATGCTACACTAGTTGTAAGATCAATTCAACGTTTGAAGTGGACCTCTCGTATTGATGAAATTTCTCTGTAGATGCTAACACGGACCCCTTGCTCGGAATAAAGTGTATTTGGTTGAATAGAAAATCTTTTGCATGAGAGTAACCCGCCCAGTAAACTAAGATTTTCAAGATGAAGGCTGCCGGGGCTGTACAATGGTTAAATGGGTATGCAGTGGTGAAAGCTATAGAAACTGTTCAGCATTATTTGCTGCACTTTTTCAAGATCGACCGATTCCAAGTGCTAGTACAGTCATGCGTGTATTTCAAACCTTTGAAAAACTGGCAGTGTTCACAAGCGGCCAAAGTACTAGCAGCAGTTCAGCATAATCCGATCATAAGTGTTCGACAACTAAGTGTTCGACTCCGGTCTAAGTAAAAAGTCGTGTACATAGAATACTAAAAAGAAACACAAGTATAAGTCCTACCATTATTCTCAACATCAAGAGCTTTTCAGAACGGATGCTGAAAAAAAGACAAGAATTTTGTGAAATTTTAATGGAAAAATCTAATAATGACGATAACTTTATTAAAAATCTGTGTTTTACTGATGAATGCACTTTTACATTAAATGGAACACCAAACATTCAAAATTACCGTTTTTGGAGCACAGAAAACCCTCATCTGTTTATACCAGCTCACACCCAATATCCCCAATCAGTAAATGTTTGGGCTGGGATATTTTCCAATACCGTAATAGGTCCTTTTTTTATTGAGGGTACACTTACTGCTGTTAAGTACCGTGACCTATTAATTGAGCATGTGCTACCAGCATTGCACGAAGTTGCTGAAGAGGATACTGTTGTTTGGTATCAGCACGATGGGTGTCCAGCTCATAGTGCTAATCTGGTAAAAGGCCTCTTAAATGATGCGTTGCTCAGAACTTGGATTGGAAGAGGTGGTGAAATTGCTTGGCCACCGAGATCACCAGATTTGTCTCCTAATGACTTTTTCTTATGGTCATACATATTGTCTAGTGTAATTCAGATCGACCACGCATCACTGTAGAGTCATTAAAGGACAGAATTGTAGAAGTTTGATTTAATGTTCCGGCAAACGTAATCTCTAATGTGCAACGCAATTTTATAATTGATTAGGGCATTGTTTAGCAGTAAATGGACGGCAGTTAGAGCATTTAATATAAGCAGTTGGTGGATTAAATAAAATGTAGCTTTCACTTCTGCATACCTACCCAAAAATCAAAACGGTCCTTTTCAGGACCACCAAAAATCACAAAAAGGAATGTTTTTCACGACTTTCAAAGAAAATTAATTTTATTAATAAACATAATTTCTTTATAATGTACTTTTTGTTTATAACCTAAAATTAATTTACGAAAATAATTATGCGTAATTATGTAAAAGAATTAGTTTTACTTACTTGAGAATGCGATCACATCAAAGCGACTAAACAATTAGAATTTTCGCAAAAAACAAAATAATAAATTTTTAGGTTGAGAAATGTCAAAAAGGAATATTACAGTTGTGGTAGACATGACAATCGTCACACACACAAACCGTTCTCTCTTTCTTACTTCAACTGACACTTACAACGCACGTCGTATCGCGACGGTGAAAAATATCATCAAGTAGATCCGTTCTATATTTCGCCTTAATAAAATCCTATGTTGCGTTCTCCCTGGGACACACGGTATATTTCTGGTCCGCGGTGTACTTTGATATATTTCACTTCTGTTCTATTTATCTTGTCTACTTGTATATAGTCTATTATGTATACATTGTTTTTGCTTACTACTTCTCTTGTAAATTTATGGATTAATACCCAGTAGTCTATTAATCGTGATTAATTTCCGTTATTACTTCACATCTTATGAAATGACATCTTCTGATTTTATCCTTACCTATTATTCAGTTGAGACGATAAACCTCAAAGGCTGTTAGGAACGAAACAACCGCAAAACTTAATCTAAAAGGGAGTTTCACTACACCTACACCTTATTAAAGGATTCTGTAAAACGTAAATCAAAGTCACAAATTTACAGTTAATTTGAAGAATTAATCTATTTTAAAATTATTCTGATGAATTTTAATACACTTCCAGTTTTATTAAAAGAGAATTTATTGAGGCTGCTTTTCTGTGAGTAATGAAACAGATTGGGAATGTTTCAACTTAAACTCTGTAGCAACTTCTTTGGTGCTACGAGTATAATCACCAAACAACCGATTTATTTCGATTTTTCCACGAAAACTTAATGGCATTTTAATTATGTGATCACGAACTCTAAAAAGAAACTTACCAGCTAAAACTTAATGCAAGGAACTCAAAATTGAATAGTATTTAAAAGCTTTTGACAACTTTTATTTTTCAAAACACACTAGCTATAAAATTAAAAAATAAGCTTGTAATAATTTTGAAAATAATATCCCAATTTTGCCATGCAAACGCTGTATCTGGTCACTAACAAAATTCATAGCAAGCCACATAAATTAGAAGTCAGTAACCCATTCCAAAAATAAAATTAATAAAGTTTGGACTTAACAAAAAGAAAATTGTGTTCGCAAATAAATAAAATAGACAGGATCCTACGTTGTGATTATTTTTAATTACTCTACGAATTTTGAATGGATTCGGATTGAACGAGAATTGATCTACTTTAGATAATGTATTATAAACAGATAAATTAAAATAAAACGCACATGTGAAAACTACTATAACATTTAACATTTAATTTCTGCATTAGCTGCTTACAAAATAAAAACCTAAAAAGTGCATTGAACAACATACAGAAATAACACACAAATTGCAAAGCCATAACACGTAAAATGTCAATAAGTCAAAATATTAACGAAATCAAATAAAAGACTGCAACGATGAGTTTATCATATTTCAATTTTTATGTGATAAATAATAATTAAATAGTCTCATAACTTTGTTTGTCGAGTGTTAGTAAGAACACAAAAAAATCAATTAACATAATACGTACATTTATGCAAATAAAACAATAAATCATCAAACACAATATAAAAACAACAAATAGCATATGCGTAATAAATGTTCTTCTTTGTATCAGCAAGAAAATAATAAGTCTAATGACAGTAAATATCTCATGGAAAAAGTTTCATGTTAAGTTGAGGAGAGAGATAAACAATACCACTTGTACCAAACCAAGTAGGACAATTAAGTAAGCCAACGGCTATTACCCGGCCATTTAAAATACACCCATTTGAATCCAACTAAATCAATATGTCAAAAAAACAACATCGACAAAAGGTGATCATTCAGAATCCTTCCCCTCCTTATAAAAGATAATTAGAATTAACGTACACGCGTAGACTTTAAAGAAAAGCCCTTCTCCGAGGCGTTTTACAAGTATGCATTTAGTTTGGACATCCTTTAAATGTTTATAATACTTCAGGTAAATTTTGCTATTGTATTAAAATACCGACGCAAAACACTTTAACCAGTTTCGTATTAAGACTAGTAGCAATCCCGCCCGACACTACGATTTTTAAAATACATAATAACCTGCAGTAAACAAATAGTTTTCTTTTATTATTCAACAATGACACTGAGAGCGTATTCACCGATGTTTTTAAATCTGTCCCTAAAACTAGTTTTAGTAAAAGTTACTCCTAACTATGTTTAAGTCTGCAATTAAATTTGTCTTTAAATACAGTTATTTTGCCGTTACTAAGGTAATTTTTAAGTTTAAAACGTAGAGGTTAATGGTTCAAATTTAAAACCAATTTTAAAACTTTCAAGATTTAAAAGTGTCGGCAAATACGGTTTCTTGTGTTTAATTTATATGTTCATTAACTATTAACTATTTTGTTTTTAGGATATATACACAAGTAGCACTTGAGTATAAGCTCAAAATTTTAGCCCAATTTTTTAAATATTATTATAAACTTATACAGCGGGCAATTTTATTAAGTTCCACTAGTTTTATTTATATGGTGTATTAGTTGAACGGTGTCTAACTTCCTACTTAACTCTGATTCTTAATGACCTTCGTTTATTTAATTTTGAAGAGTCTTGTTACTGTAATACCTGCATACAAAGAAATATAGTCACTTTAAGTGGTTACTATAACGACCTTCATTGTTTAAGTGCATTTGTCTTAATACGCTTTGGGACGACTTGTTGCAATTATTTCCATTTTTAAAATGCATTCTTTAGTATTTGCCCGAGTATAATTAATTACTATAAAAATTTGTTAAAAAATCCCTTGGTCAGTGGTTGCCACAAATATTGTTTATTTAATAGAATTTAAAAATATATTAGTTGAGCCAGCATGCTACGCACGCGTACCGTAGGAAGGGTTACAATAAATCGACGTTACATAAACTCAATTTAAATTAGCCTTTAATTATATGGGAAAAAGCATCCAATAAATCGATACCAAACGGTTCATGAATGCGTTAAACAAAAAAAATATACATGCCGTATAATTTCCTACAAAGACAAAAAAAACTAAGTTAGCGGTTCCTAATTAGTTAATTTTATTACAATTGGGGTTTAAATGAACGTAAATGGTAAACACTAGGAGCGTGCAAAGGGCAAAATTAGATATGGTTCAAAATAAACCATCCCCAAAATTGTTTAAAAGAGATTGTACATACCTCAAGTAGCACCTAACCCAAGTATCCACCTATTTTTATTAGTTCGAACAAAAAAAAACAAGGTGAGGAATTTTTTTCGACATATCACGAAAGCAAAAGCGTACAAAAAAACCTAGCGGTTTAATATGTCATCTATCTTTAAGGGTAATTATACATTTTTTTTTATTCCGAAACTTTATTGCGACAAACGTTTGTTAGTATCAGGACGATGTGTTTTTAAAGCATATATACTTGAAGCTATTGGAGATGAGAAGAGATATGAGGGATTTAAAGAATGTAAGGATGAAATTAGAAGGATGAAGAAGGAAATAGAAAAAAAGAAGAATTATGGGTGATAGAAAGGCAAAATTGGATGAAAGAGAAAGATGAGATGGATAAAAGAATGAAAGAAATGGAAAAAAGAATAGAAAGGCAAGAAAAAGAGAGCAGGAGGAGCAACATCGTCATTAAGGGACCAATAAAGATAGAATAACCAAGTAGTGAGGGAGTGAAGAAGATGTTAAAAGAATAAATAGAAGTAGAAGTAGAAATATCAGACATATTCACAATAGGAAAAGAAGTAGGAAAGAGTGCGATAGTGGTGAAGTTGGGAAGCTGAAAAGAGAAAATAAAAATAATGAATGAAAAAATAAAATTGAGAGGTACTGATATTTACATTGATAATGATTTGAGGAAAAAAGAAAAAGAAATACAGAAGAATTTAAGGAAAAAAGGTAGAAAATTGAAAGGAGAAGGGAAGAGAGTTAAAGTGGGGTATGGGATGTTATGGGTAAAAAGGGGTGGAGAGGAGATGGGTGGAGGAAGAAGGAGGTTTGGGACAGAGAGTAGCAAAACCTAAAATTAGGGGGAGATGGGAGTGAAGGGGATGAAAGAAAAGTAAAGGGGAAGGGAGGAAAAAAAGAAACAAACAAAATACTGTTCTGGAATATTGCAGGATTCAAAAATAAAGGAGAAGATTTCTAGAGGTACATAAATGGTTTCAAAATGGTAGGACTGGTAGAGACATGGTTGGAAGAAAAAGATTGGGAAAATTGGAGTAATAAGATGCCAGAGGAGTTTAAATGGAATTACAATTCGCAGAAAGAGAAAAAATTTGATGGAGAGCAAAGGGGGGGGATAATCATCGGAATAAGAAAAGATTGGGAGAAAGAAGGGAGAGGAAACAAGAGTGAGACAAAAGGAATTATGAGCACAAGAATAAGGACAGACGAAGGGAAAATATACAGAAATAATTACAATATATGGAAAAGAAATGGAGAAAACGAAAGAAGCAATAGAAAAACAATTGAAGAACGGGAAGAAAATAAACTTATTATAGGAGGAGACTTTAACGCGAAAAACAAGAAAGAAAGGAGAGATAATGGTAAATGGAGAACAAAGAAAGAGAAAGTCGATAGATAAAAAAATAAACGTACAAGGTAGGAAATTATTGGAACTGTGTAAGGAAAGAGGATAGGCGATTTTGAATGGGAATATGGAAGAAGGAGAAAAGGAGAGCTAACATTTATTAGAGGAAAAGGAGAAACAGTAATTGACTACGTTATAGCCAACGAATCTAGTAGGAAAGAAATAGAGTATATAAGAATAGGAGACAAAGTAGAGTCAGATCATCAACCGATCGAAGAGATTTTGATAAGAGAGGAAGAAGAAGAAGAAATTATAGTATGGGGAGAGAGAAAAATTTGGAATGACAAAACTATAGAAAAGTATATTAATAAAATTGAGGAAGATCAGGAAGCAGCAGAAGAGGTCGAAAAAGAGTTGAAAAGAATTACAGAAAAATGAAGATGGCAACGCAAAAGCGAATATTTAAAAGGACAAAAAACAAAAAGGGGATAAATTCAGATTGGTGGAACTGGGAATGTGAGAAAGCAAAAGCAGAAATGAGAAAGGGAGAAAAAAATTGAAAAAGGTAAAATAAATATAGAAGAATATAAGAAAATAAGAACATAATTCAAAAATAAATGTAAAAGAAAAAATGGATTATCGAAAAATCGTAGAAGAAAAGGTAAAAAAATCAGAAATGAAGGGCAGGCTTGGGAACTAGTAATTCGATTAAGAAACAAAGGAAATAGAAGAGAACCAACAATAAATAGAAAAATGGGAAAAACACATTAGAAATGCTACTACAAGGAAAAAGTTAAAATCATAGCAGAAAATGGGAAAAAAAAATTTGGCAGCGAGAAAGCTTTCCAGAAAGATGGAAAGACGCGATTATTTGTCTAATATACAGGGAGAGGATAGGCAGAAAGTGAAAAACTACAGGGGGATTAGATTAACAAATATTGAATATAAAATATACGCAGAAATAATAAGAGCGAGAATGGAAGAAGATAGAAGAAAAAAGATAATTCCATATTGGCAGACAGGGTTTAAGAAGGGAAGAGGGACAATTGATAATATATATATATATATATATATATATATATATATATATATATATATATATATATATACAGGGTGTTCCATTAGTGCGTAATTCTTCCCTAGCGTCATTATTTTGAATTTTAGAGCAAAATGCATTGGGGAATGTTTTGTAGAATCACTTAAGCTATCTTCTAAAATTATTTACAAGTATACAGGGTGTTCCCTAAGTGCTGTACTGCATTCTTTTAAACTTTTTAAATGGCACCATATTGATTTTACTTTTTTATGGAGCTTCTTTTCTTCCTATTTATGATGGCATAATCGAATTTCACCCATATCAACAGTTTTTTATAATTTATAATTTTAATTTTTTATAACTTTTTTTAAGAAATGCAGATGGTCAGTAAAAATTGTATTTCTCAGACGTTCAGTGCAATATTCAAATTTTTTGATTAAAACTTTTAAAGGAAGTGTCAAGCTACAATTTAATTATTTTGAAATATTTTTTACACTATACAGGACTGTCCAAAATTTTGAAGTGAATATTCAAAAATTAAAGTGTAATATCTCAATTTTTTAAATGGAATGGTATGTTTATTTTAGTGTTTTCATAAAGATAATTAATTATTCGTTCGATTTTCTTCAACATGTCCTATACCTAAACCTAATACTTTCGAGTTATTCGAAATTTAAAATATTGCATGTTACATGGCCATTTGATATTTGACTTTTATGCTCAATTTATTGAGTAGGCTCTGAAAAATGTGCCATTTTATAATAGACTTTCATGCACAATGAATTAAGTTGTAATGTAAAGCAACTTTGCCGACAGGTATGCTACTGCAGGCGATTCGAAATTTTTATACTTGCCAACTGTTATGTTGGCTATAATTATTGAAGAATCGACTATGTAACTGCTTTACATACCTGTCGGCAAAGTTGCTTACATTTAAGTACGTACGTGAACGCTTTCACTTATCATTTATATATTGTGATCCCTCCAGTCGGGCATATAGTCGACAGAACGCGTTTGTACAATAGTGAACTTACACTCGGGTTCTCCTCACTCCCGATGAGTCCCAAAGGACGAAACAGCTGTCGGGTGATTCTCAGTGTTTGTTTTGCTATTAATACAACCTCTTGCGTACTTTACTGCAGGCGATTCGAAATTTTTATACTTGCCAACTGTTATGTTGGCTATAATTATTGGATGAATCGACTATGTAACTGCTTTACATACCTGTCGGCAAAGGTTGCTTATATATATATATATAATGAAACGATTAGTAAATAAAGAAATAGGAAAGAAAGGAGGTAAGGTATATGCATTATTCGTGGATATAAAAGCGGCATTTGATACAGTAGATAGAAAGACATTATGGGAAATGATGAGGAAAATGAAATAAGAGAAGACATAATAGAAGCAGTGGAAGAGATTTATAAAGAAACAAAAATAGAGTAAACATGGAAGGGAAGTTAGGGAGGGAGTTTTGGACAGAAAAAGGTTTGAAACAGGGATGTCCGTTGAGCCCGATGCAATTTTATATATGCAAGTGTTAGTACATTTTTCTTCCTATTTTTATTCCTCCAACCTGATCTCTCTAAAAATAGGGAAGAAAAATGTACTAACACTTGCATATGCGGACGATATAATAATTCTTACAAGTAAAGAGGAAGAGATGAAGAAAGCAATAACGACGTTGAGAGGATATTTAAAGAAAAAACAATTAGAGGTAAACGTAGAAAAAACAAAAATAATGGTATTTAAGAAGAATATAGGAAGAGAAAAAAGGAGAACTGGTGGTGGGGAAAAGAAGAAATAGAAAGAGTGAACAAATTCAAATACATGGGGTACATGATGAGATATGACAATAAAGACAGTGATCACATAAAAAAATTAAAGAAAAAAGGAAGTAATGTAATGGGACAAGCATAGAGTGTAGAAGAAAGATTATTCGGCAAAGAAGTAGAAAAAAATAAAGTAGTTATTCGAAAAATAGTAATAAGTGTGATGATGTACGGAGCGGAAATTTGGAGATGGAAGGAATGGAAGAACTAGAGAAGATACAGGAAAAATTTTGGAGATGGACTTTACGATTGGAGAGGGAATCACCAGGGTATTTAATAGAGGAAGAAATAAAAATAGAAAAATAAGAATATAAGCAGGAAGTAGAGCAATAAGATTTGAGGAAAGGATGGAAGATAGAAAAGACAATAAAATTTTATATGAATGTTGGAAGGAGGTAGAATGGCAAAGAACAAAGCACGGAGAAGAAGAGAGAAAAGCATAGTATAGACGAGGGGGTTATTTAACAGAAAAGGTAAAAAGAATGGAGAAGGAAGGAAGAAGGATGGAAGAAGGATGGAAGAAGAGATAATACAAACGGACATAGACAATCAAAAACAAGAAAGACAGATGAAGATAAAGGAATCAAAATATAACACAAAATACAAATATATGATGGTGGAAGGGTTACCTAAATATATCACAGGAGGATTAAACCTAAAAAGAAAAACATATGGTGCGAGGTATAGGCTAGGAAATGAGGAAAATGATAATAAATATTGGAAGAAAGATGAAGAAAGAATGTGTGGGGAAAATTGGGAGAATGTAGAGCACATGGTAGATGAATGCAGCAAATTAAGAAGAGAGGAAGTGAGAAGGAGAAAACGGAGAGGTCAGCAAATGGATGAAAGAGGTAGAAAACAGAAGAAGATGGATGGAAGAAAGGAAGAAGAAGTTTAATATGTAAAATTGTAACATGTAAACCGAATGAATTTGTTAATTTAAATAAGACAAATAAATTTAATTTGATTTTTGTTTTGATACTTGAAGCTATTAATTTATTGGATGGTCAGTAAAGTATGAAAATATACAACAATAAATAAATTGTTTATAGACTGTAAGTTATCGGTTCGACATTTTTTGATAATACCAAGAAATTAACACGATTGTCGAGGAATCAAGCTAAATATAATATAATACGATCATACCTTTTTTAAACAATCGTAATTAATCGAATATTGATCACTACCACTTGCACCAAGTTATGAAATAAAAACTTTAAGTCTCAGCTGAACGAGCTTTTAACTAAAAGTTTTCGAAGTAGTTGTAATCGTAAGTTCCACGCAATATAAACTTAGATTATTAAAAATCAAGCTTTTTGAGAAAAAACGCCACCCATATAAGTTAAAAAACAGAATAGTTTATGTGAAAGCATAATCATCTGTTGTAAGTTAGTTTTATGAAAGTAGAAGAATTTAAGCACATAAAATATCTTTATTGGATTTTATGAATAGACCTAAATTTTAGCAATTTTATTTAATAAAACGTTGCACTAACTAATGTGCATTTGCTATATGATACGAATATATAATCATTGTTGAAGTAAGTTATTTGAATAAACGTAAATCGTTCTTTGATTTTACTCTAGATTTTTACTCTAATGTAAAAAATGACACGAATTTTAATTATTTCCGATCCCTCTAGGCTGTTTAATTTACGAATTTGTATTCGTTAAACATCAGATGAAATTTTATTTCTCCGAGTTAATTTATATTACTTTTCTAAATAAAGTGTGAAAATAGATTTCGATTATTAATAATTTACAATTATTTCAGGTTACTTGGACCAAGGTCTAATGGTAAAAGAAGCTAAAAAATTAAGAGCCCATTATTGGGAGTGTAAAAAATGGAGGATCGATTTTTTTTCTCTGCTTCCAACGGATGTGGCGTACTCCTGGTGGGGACCAACTGACTGTCAACTTACTGTTCCGTGTGCAGCGATAGTGAGAGTAAATAGGGTTCTTAAGCTACCGCGATTATGGGATTGGTTTGAACGAACAGAAACTGATACAAATTTCCCCAACGTATTTCGAATATGTAAAGTGCTTCTATCAATTTTAGTTCTTATACATTGGAATGCGTGCCTATTTTTTGCTATAAGTTACGCAATTGGTTTTGGAACCGATAATTGGGTTTATAATAATGACGGACCTAAAAATTCAACTTTGACCCGTCAATACATTTATAGTTTTTATTGGTCAACTTTGACGCTTACGACAATAGGTGAAACTCCAGTGCCTGAAAATGATGCAGAATACGTGTTTGTTGTGGCCGATTTTCTGGCGGGCGTGCTCATATTTGCCACCATCGTCGGAAACATCGGCTCTATGATATCGAACATGAATTTAGCACGTGTCGATTTTCAAAATAGAATGGACGGCGTTAAACAGTATATGGCTTTTAGAAAAGTCGGAAGAGATTTGGAGTCTCGCGTTATTCGATGGTTTGCTTACACGTGGGACGAAAGTGGAGCGTTGGACGAAGAAAGGGTGCTTTCAGCGTTGCCCGATAAATTGAAAGCTGAAATTGCAATTAGGGTGCACTTAGATACGTTAAAAAAAGTTCGGATATTTCAAGATTGCGAGCCCGGACTACTTGAAGCTCTCGTACTCAAACTTCGTTTGCAGGTAATTATTATGTTTGATTTTCCAATAAAACCTTGAAAAAGGCCATTAACGAAAGTGTAGTAAACTTAAGTTTATTATAAGCTTTTGTTAATAACAATTAATGGATATGATAATTAACAAAATGCGACTAAGCTAACAAAAACGCTGAAAATAGTGCGAACTAATTTAAAGGTCACATTGTATTGACCAATCATATACCACGATTCATTAAAATATATTCAAAATCATAAGTTAAGTTTTATCTCATTTATAATGCAGAATAAGTTATCGCTTGTAGTAAAAAAATAGTTATGATAATTATAAATTTATGAAATTTTAAACATGACATTGAAATCTTTTTTCTAAGCTTAGTCAAACTAAGTATAACTAAAATTGTGCCACATCGCAACCGATGCTTTATAAGAAAAGTTGTCATAATCAGAACTACATACAGGGTGCGGCAATAGTGTTGTTACGTTTAAGTATATAGATAAAAATATTTACCCACAGTCGGAAAGGGAGAGGGTGAGTACTTACGTAACCAGAAAAAAGTAATTAATTAATGGGCGCCAGGCTGTATGATACGCAGGAAATGAAATGCCACTTGCGTTGTGCTTCTAATGTGTAACTTGGACGAAAACGGAAGAACGACAATAAAAGAGATAATAAGAACTTTACTTATCAAGATACTAACATATTCAAAAAAAAAGTTATGACGATGATTCGATGCAGTTAAAAAAACAAAACGTTTAAATTAGTACAATGCTCGATCGGCACTCAATTTGGTTAGAAAAAATATACAGGGTGTTCCATTAGTGCGTAATTCTTCCCTAGCGTCATTATTTTTAATTTTAGAGCAAAAATGCATTGGGGAATGTTTTGTAGAATCACTTAAGATATCTTCTAAAATTATTTACAAGTATACAGGGTGTTCCCTAAGTGCTGTACTGCATTCTTTTAAACTTTTTAAATGGCACCATATTGATTTAAATTTTTTATGGAGCTTCTTTTCTTCCTATTTTATGATGGCATAATCGAATTTCACCCATATCGAACAGTTTTTGAAATATTAATTTTTTATAACTTTTTTAAGAAATGCAGATGGTCAGTAAAAATTGTATTTCTCAGACGTTCAGTGCAATATTCAAATTTTTTGATTAAAACTTTTAAAGGAAGTGTCAAGCTACAATTTAATTATTTTGAAATATTTTTACACTATACAGGACTGTCCAAAATTTTGAAGTGAATATTCAAAAATTAAAAGTGTAATATCTCAATTTTTTTAAATGGAATGGTATGTTTATTTTAGTGTTTTCATAAAGATAATTAATTATTCGTTCGATTTTCTTCAACATGTCCTATACCTAAACCTAATACTTTCCGAGTTATTCGAAATTTAAAATATTGCATGTTACATGGCCATTTATATTTGACTTTTATGCTCAATTTATTGAGTAGGCTCTGAAAAATGTGCCATTTTATAATAGACTTTCATGCACAATGAATTAAGTAGCCTTTGAAAAAATAGAATAAAATTGACAGTTAATATTTCGTCGTAAAAAAGAAACTAATACAATTTTTTTGTAGTTTAGGGAATTTTTAATTTATTTAACATGTAAAAAATAATAAATATAAAAACAATAACAAATTTCATTTTTCAAAATGTCCGCCATCTGCAGTAATGCATAATTGAAGTCTTTCAATGAAAGAGTTGCCAACACGTTGCAATATTATTTGTGGAATATTTTCAAAAACACCGCGTATTCTCTCCTTCATGTCATCTCTAGTTGTGGGAACATCCTTGTACACAATTTCTTTTAATGTATCCCCACAGAAAAAATCCATTTTGTCAAATCTGGAGAGTTAGCAGGCCAGTTGAAATTGCTACCTCTACCTATCCACCTGTTAGTAAAGTGTTCATTTAAATAATCTCTAACCATTCTGCTATAGTGAGGTGGTGCACCGTCATGCTGCAGCCACATACTTTGGCGGATATTTAAAGGCACTTCATCTAATAGTTGGCCCAGCTCCTCCCTTAAAAATGAAGATACCTTTCTCCAGTTAGTCTTTCTTCAAAAAAGTACGGCCCAATTACAAAATTACCTATTATGCCCCCCCACACATTAAGAGACCATCTATGCTGAGCGTCGACGGGTCTTAAGAAGAATGGGTTCTCTTGGGCATAATAGTGCATATTATGTTGATAGATGTTATCATTTTTATGAAAGGTTGCTTCATCTGTAAACATTACTCTCTCAAAAAATCCGGGGTTTTCCTGATTTCTATCGAAAGCCCATTGGCAAAATGCAACTCTATTTAGTTTATCCGTTTCACTTAGGGCTTGATGTAGCTGCATATGAAATGCATGAAATTTGTTTATCTTAACAATGCGAGAAATACTTGTTTTACTAATATCCGTTTCGCTACTTAAATTTCGTAAGCTGGTATGGGGCTGCTCAATTAATGACAAAATAACATTAAATTCATTCTCTCCATTGGCCACTCTTTTTTCTCTCGGGTATTTCGGATAGCAAACGCTGCCAGTTTCTTCCAAACGAGTTTTTAATTTTTTAAATGATAGTTCTTGTGGGTGCCGCCGTTCCGGATATCTTTGAGCGTATTAGACGCGAGAAGCTAATAAACAATTTTGTTCACTAGCTCTTAAACAATAGATCATATCGATCATTTCTTGCTGCGAAAGATTCATTTTCGCTTCACTACAAAATAGTAATTGTCATTTAGCTTTGTTACCTACAATTTTCATAGGCAACTCAATTTATTTGTGACAGTGTAACATTAAAACCTACATGCAATATTTTAAATTTCGAATAACTCGGAAAGTATTAGGTTTAGGTATAGGACATGTTGAAGAAAATCGAACGAATAATTAATTATCTTTATGAAAACACTAAAATAAACATACCATTCCATTTAAAAAATTGAGATATTACACATTTAATTTTTGAATATTCACTTCAAAATTTTGGACAGTCCTGTATAGTGTAAAAATATTTCAAAATAATTAAATTGTAGCTTGACACTTCCTTTAAAAGTTTTAATCAAAAAATTTGAATATTGCACTGAACGTCTGAGAAATACAATTTTTACTGACCATCTGCATTTCTTAAAAAGTTATAAAAAATTAATATTTCAAAAACTGTTAGATATGGGTGAAATTCGATTATGCCATCATAAATAGGAAGAAAAGAAGCTCCATAAAAAATTAAAATCAATATGGTGCCATTTAAAAAGTTTAAAAGAATGCAGTACAGCACTTAGGGAACACCCTGTATACTTGTAAATAATTTTAGAAGATATCTTAAGTGATTCTACAAAACATTTCCCAATGCATTTTTGCTCTAAAATTAAAAATAATGACGCTAGGGAAGAATTACGCACTAATGGAACACCCTGTATATAATACTGAAAATATAGGGAAAACATTATACCCTGTGTCCACGGATGGGGTATCCTATAGGTAAAATTTTTTTTAATTTTAGTTTTAGGCAAAATGTCATAAAAAGTTTTGCTTGTTCTGAAACCCCATAAAATAAAATAAAACTCAAGTTTTTCAAAATCTGTCCCATTTCATAATTATTGTGATGAAAACCATAATATTGATGATTCGAATCGAGCAATCATTGATGCCATAAATGAAATTACCTCAGAAATGCTACGAAACGCTTTAAAAATATATCCGCATGAATCCGTTTAACCGATAATTAATTGACTAAACCAATTACAGTAAATGATAAAGGAAGAACCAACAACTATCAATATATGTACTAAGGATTTAACCTCAAAGTGCATTAGAGAAACACGTGGTTTCCTAGTAGTTTTAGAGTATGCCACATGTCTGCAGCACCGCTTCGGTTTAACTAAACCCCCTTTATGGATAGGAATTACTTTAGAAATTTTAAGGGACTCCGGAAAATTTCTTTGATTAGACATAGGTTAATTAATTTTGTTAGCGGTATTAATATAATATTTGTAATTTTTTTGATTAAAAAAATTGACATGCCAAATGGTCTTCATTTTTTTTTTTTTCATGTTATTAATAACATTTTTAACATTATTGAGAGTAACTACTTTGAATGAGAATGGGCGAAAATCTCTTTTAGGTTTTATTTTGGTATTCAGGGTAACCGAAGTATTGTTCAATTCACTTGAGATTTCAACTGGAACATTTACGAAATGCTTATTTAACTTGTCAGCATCAAAACATATAGAATTAAACATTTTTTAATTTTTTCTGTTTGAGTTTATAATATCCCAAAAAGTCGTTGTTTTATTGTGTGTTTTTTAATAATTGAACTGTAGTAGTACCTTTTAGCTTTGTTTAATTCTTTTTTATATTGAGATTTTGCTTTGTTAAATTGGAATTTGAAGTGTTGATCATGTGAGTCTTCGTATAATTCTTTTAATTAACACAAGTTATCGCGAGTTCTGTTTAGATTTAAATCAAACCAACAATTTTTTGGTGAACTAATTCTACTACTGACAATAGGAAAAGACAGGTCAATAAAATGTTTTAAAGAGTCAACAAATACAGAAATTTTTTTCACTTGTGTTTATATGTTTCGCATCTACAAACGTCCAATCAACCTATTCAACATTTCGATAAAACATTAACATATTCATGGGCTTGTAATGCCGCTTAGCTATTTTTTCGTTAATTTTAGGTTTATCATTACAATCAATACCAATTTCCAAGGCTCTATGATCTGATAGACCGGGATTAAACAATTTAGTTGTATATTTACCTTCAAACTTCGTCTTGTTTTTAAGTTAATTTGAATGAATGTGAATTCTTACTTACTGTCTCTTGAGCAATTCAACTTTGTCTGCAATTCCAACAATAAGTTACTTGATCTTTTATTGTCATCCAAACCATGTCTGGTTGACAGGATCTGCGAACCAATAGTTGACGAGGACTTCCATCATCCTACCCTTCTCATAAGATTTTCCCGCAGCTCCACAAACTTGCTGGAAATAATCTTTATTTGTCCTACAACTTTAGAAAAGGTAACTATACCTCCTTATATGAACATCTTTCTTCCCTATCATGGACCCCTATCTTGACAGACTCCACCGTTGATTCCTCTTTACAAAAACTATATTCTGTTATCTATAACTCATGCAATGCGTTTATCCCTAAGTCCTCTCCGAAATCCAGAACAAAATATCCGCCATGGTTTTCTAATGCTATTATCTCTGATATTAAGCTGAAGTATTCTCCCTGGCGGAATTATAAATCATCTAATGACCCTACTTCTCTTCATCGGTTTAGACTGCTGCGCAGCAAGATAAAGACTTATATTCAGACTTCTCATAAATGCTTCTTGAGACGTATTGAGACCGATATTAGGTCTAACCCTAATCAATTCTGGTCTTACATTAATTTAGTCCGTAATTCCTTCGGTATACCTTCTAATATGACTTACCTTGGTGTTCATAGTGACGGCCCAAATGATGTTGTCAATTTTTTTGCTTCTTATTTTAGTAGCTGCTTTAGCGACGTACACTCATGAAATTTAAAACTTGGACACCACAATTTCTGTAAACAAAAGTTTGCATATTGTGAAGCGGGCTTAAGGGTATCATTTACAATTCTAACAGCAGGTAGTCTCAGCAGGGGTTATCTTATAGAAGGACTGTAGAATGAATCATTACACTAAGCACGTTTTAGAAAATAGGTAATTTACGTTGCTTACTTAATTTTTTTCTTTAAAGAATATATTTGAAGGTATCGCTAATTAAACACCATAGCTCGATTAATTATCGAATCAAAATTTTGTTTAGGAAATGTTTACAAAATAAAATTAGAAATAATTTTGATTTAAAAACGTCTACAAGCAATAACTTTTAAATTAAATCAAAAACTAAACATGGTTATTTGGGTTGACTGATTATTACTTATTTTTAAATAAATCTAACCTACTAATTATTGTAAGTTATTAAAAAAATCATTAAACTCTCTATTCATAATATTTAGTCCTTACAAAATGTATATTTTATGACGTTTCATTTTTTTCTGTAGTTAATATAAAAAGTGAAAATAAAAACTAAGGCAATTCTTATTGTCAACGTATATATTTAGTTTTTTGACAAGAATTTATTACATAATTATAATTAAGATACCAAGTTATAGTTTAAAATTAAATGAAAACGTTTTTTTTTAAATAAAGGTATTACTATATAAATAAATATAAGAAATCAATAATGGGTGTGACCTCCATTATTATTGATACATTCTTGGAGGCGTCTGCTCATTGACGCTATCAAGGTATCAATATAATTAATATTAATCGTTTCCCATGCGGTATCAATGGCTGCAATTAGTGCATTACGGTTTACTGGTATAAAATTTGGCCCTTGTTGTCTTCGGATAACAGCAAGTATTCGAGCCCAAACATTTTCGATAATGTTAAAATCTGGGCTTTTTGCTGGCCAGGGTAACAGCTCCAAGTTATTTGTTTGTATCCAGTTGCGCACAACCTGCGAAGTATAGGGTCATCATATCCCGATAGTTAATTATCGAATGTTCCAAGAAAATATGTGTAAATAGTAAATGGAATCTACTAACGTAACGTTAAGTCGTTAATTATAGTTACATAACTCTCCTTTCATAAGATATAGTTCATATTAATATGCTTATTGTAAAGCTTCGTACACACCTGAACAACAAACCGAGGAACAAACAGAACAACGAACCGAACGGCAATCGGAACATTAATTTGGACGGTGCTACGTACGAATTTTAGAACAGATTCGCAAGTCCTGATTGTTCCACGAACGGTTTGCGGCGTTCCCGCAACTTGTCGGGTTTTTCTCCGACATCAAAGAAAATGCGCGCGAATGCGTTTGCAGGTTTGGACGAATCTAAACAAAACGGCGAACAAACTTATGCGGGAGAATTAAATTATTTATTTTTTGTCCTCCTTTTGTGGGTTTGTTGTGTTTTAGGTAATATTATGGAGTTGACAGAAGAAAAATGTTTTAAATTAATCAGTGTTTAAGAATGCAAGAAAAAATGATGTCCCTATTAGCATCATTTGGGCGGAAATTTCAAAATAAAAAAAAGCAAAGTAAATTATAATTTTTACTCTTCTTTGTGCGTAAAAATTTGGTTGGCACTATCTTCTTGTTTTCCGCAATTTTCTCTTCTCAATAATAAATATATATGAACTGAAAACTACTGAAAATAATTATGGAACAGCACAAACGTTCCGTTTGTTGTTCGGATTGTGGAAATCATAAAAGATCGTTTGTCGTTCTGTTTGACTTTCGGTTCGTTGTTATGTTTGTTGCTCGGTTTGTTGTTCAGGTGTGTACGAAGCTTTACAACTTAAGCAACAATTTTTGGCGAATAAAGATTAGTTTGTGATGTAATATTAGAAACACAAATTTATATCATATCAAATTTATGACAACTTAAAACCAAGAACGTGTATGTTATTGCTAAGAAATTATTAAGGAAAAGCGCAATTGCAGTGTAAATATTTATAATTAGATATTTTCGAAAGTTTATAAGTCCTCTATTGTAATCTTAATACTTAAAAGAAAATCCTGTCCATTAGCATTATAAGGAAATGGCTTTTACTTTATGAATAAGTTTCAATAACAATAGAATATCCTTGCTTGTTTAATTTACTTCCTTTGAGTCATATTGCTCTAAGGGTTGTTACATTGGTCATTAGAAGTATGTAATAAATAAACAATTACCTACTGTTTGAGAAGGGGTAGTGTGAACCAATAAATAAAGTAAGAAATGTAAATTCCATTTTAGTTTAAAATTTCAAGTGTTGTGAAATGCCACCTCATCTCGGTGCTGATTTGAAAGCGCGGATTGTTTCGGAATTAGCGGCGGGCCGTAGCGTGCGTGAAATTTCACGTATGTTAGATATACCAAAAAGCACCGTAGGGCATTACCGAGTAAAATGGAATCTTGAACACACTTTGGAAAGAGCCATCGGAAGTGGTAGACCTAAAGTATCTACACGTGCTCAAGATCTCGAGTTGTTTCATTACGTAACAGAACAACCATTTGCTACATACTCCAGGGCTATAGCAGATACACATTTTCCCGGATGCCGTATAACTGCACAAAAAAGATTAAAGGAGATGGGAATAAAGAAGTATAATGCTGCTGCGAAAGAAGTTCTCAGTGACGAAAATATGAGACGTCGTCTGGAATTTGCAAGGCGATATGTGAACGAACCTTTGGAATTTTGGAATCGAGTGATTTTTAGCGACGAAAAAACGTTCAATAGCCGCAACGATGGACCACTAAAAATTTTTAGAATGGAAGGAACTCGTTACGAAAATAATCACATATGTCCTAAAAAACGAAGTGGTTATTTTTCTGTGAATGTGTGGGGTTGGGTTAGCGCGCGGGGTCCAGGAGTTTGTTGGGCTATCGATGGACGTCTTGATTCTGCTGCGTATTTAGATATTTTGGAAACTATTATGAAACCTTCAGTCGAAGTGTTTTATCCAGACGAAGATTATATTTTCTAACAAGTAAGTATTCTTATTTCACTATACTTTCTCCAAAAAATAGTTCGGGATCTGTTGAATTAACATTTTCATAATGTATTTTTGTTGTTAAAGGACAACGCCCCTATTTATACTTCGCGGGTTGTGCGCAATTGGATACGAGAAAATAACTTGGAGCTGTTACCCTGGCCAGCAAAAAGCCCAGATTTTAACATTATCGAAAATGTTTGGGCTCGAATACTTGCTGTTATCCGAAGACAACAAGGGCCAAATTTTATACCAGTAAACCGTAATGCACTAATTGCAGCCATTGATACCGCATGAGAAACGATTAATATTAATTATATTGATACCTTGATAGCGTCAATGAGCAGACGCCTCCAAGATTGTTTTAATTTAAACTATAACTTGGTATCTTAATTATAATTATGTAATAAATTCTTGTCAAAAAACTAAATATATACGTTGACAATAAGAATTGCCTTAGTTTTTATTTTCACTTTTTATTTTAACTACAGAAAAAATGAAACGTCATAAAATATACATTTTGTAAGGACTAAATAGGTATTATGAATAGAGAGTTTAATGATTTTTTTAATAACTTACAATAATTAGTAGGTTAGATTTATTTAAAATAAGTAATAATCAGTCAACCCAAATAACCATGTTTAATTTTTGATTCAATTTAAAAGTTATTGCTTGTAGACGTTCTTTTATTTTATAAACATTTCCTAAACAAAATTTTGATTCGATAATTAATCGAGCTATAGTGTTTAATTAGCGATACCTTCAAATATATTCTTTATTGAAAAAGATTAAGTAAGCAACGTAAATTACCTATTTTCTAAAACGTGCTTAGTGTAATAATTCATTCTACCGTCGTTCTATAAGATAACCCCTGCTGAGACTACCTGCTGTTAGAATTGTAAATGATACCCTTAAGCCCGTTTTACAATGTGCAAACTTTTGTTTACAGAAATTGTGGTGTCCAAGTTTTAAATTTCATGAGTGTACATGCCCACCACTCGTTTGTACCTCAACATCAGGTTGTTGACGTGATCTCTCTGCTTAAACATTTCGTCGAGTCTAATCTGCTTTTCGCTATAAAAAAGATTAAACCCACACTGATCTCATCCCTGCCTTCTTCTTGCGAGACTGCATTTCTGTGCTTTGATCTCATCCCTGCTTTCTTCTTGCGAGACTGCATTTCTGTGCTTTGACGCCGTTACTTCACATATTCAATCTGATCCTTCAACACAGACGCTTTCCTGTTGATTGGAAATCTGCTCGAATTGTTCCCGTTCATAAAAAAGGCGACAGATACAATGTTCTTAACTATCGCCCCATCGCGCTTCTCTGTAACTTCTCAAAACTTTTCGAATTTTGCTTATATAACCACATCGCTTCTAGGATCTCCCAAAAGCTTCACAGCTGTCAACACGGCTTTATTAGAGGGCGTTCCACAATTACCAATTTAACTGTTATGCACCAGTTTCTTGCTGAATCCTTGGATTCTGGTTTCCAGGTCGACGTTGTGTATACCGATTTTAGTAAGGCTTTCGATCGGTTAAACCATGAGATTCTCATTTTGAAGCTACACGCTTTTAGCTTGAGTAACAACTTAGTACAATTACTCAAGAGTTACCTATCTGATACAACCCAATTTATTAAGCTGCTTGGCTTCCGGTCGCGTGTCTCAAGTGTCCCTTCGGGCGTACCCCAAGGCTCTGTTTTTGGCCAATACTATTCAATATCTTTATCAATGACGTCGCACCTACTCTCGATTATCATTGTCTACTGTATGCGGATGACATGAAGATATTTCAGGTTATACGTAATATGTCTGATGCTCTTGTGCTTCAGAAAAGGCTTGACCTTTTTGATAAATGGTGTCCGTCTAACCACTTAGATCTGAACGTTTCTAAATGTCACATCGTTTTTTATACCAGAACAAAGTCCCCAATTCTTTTTTAACTATTCTTTTTCTGACATCTCCATTACTCGCTCTAGCGCTTTTTAAAGATCTGGGTGTCACTTTTGAATCGTCTCTGTCCTATAGTTCGCACATTGGATCTATTGTTTCATTTTCACTTAAAACTCTTGGTTTTATTATCAGAAACTCTAAAGATTTTTAAGCGCTAACTTACCTTTTTGCTGTACAGAACCCTTATTCGAACTCGACTGGAGTATGCCTCGGTAGTTTGGAACCCTACGTATCAGGCTCGTATCCACGCTTTGGAGAACATTCAGCGCAAATTCTTAAAATTTCTAGCTTTTCACGTTGATGGAATTTACCCTCCTAGAGGTTTCCCGCAATCTGATCTTTTGGCTAGATTCAACCTTTCCGATTTAAGTAGTCGTCGCGCCACCTTTTCTCTTCTCTTTCTATACAAACTTATTCATTACCTTGTCGATTGTCCTGAATTGTTGGCAAAATTATCTTTTTCCGTTCCTCGACCTCGGTCTCGTTTTCCTACCACTTTCTACCTACCCACTTCCCATACGCGTGTGTTGGAGTCATCTCCTATTTTCTCTGTATGCAGCAGCAGTGCTCTACGTAAATTTGATATTTTTCATACGTCCATATCCGAGATAAAATCATTCTGTAGCGACTTCCTAGTGTCGATATCAACTTTTGATATGTTATTTCTGACAGCCTAAACTTAATTTACGTTAAAGAAAATTGCGTTTTACTCACTTTTCTCTTTTGACTGAACTATTATGCAAATCCTTTCTGACAGTTTGAGAATTCCGATTGTCAACATTCGTACGAAAACCGACCATTTTATATACGAAATTCACTCGTACGAACTCAAGAATACCGGCCCTGGAGTGGTTTTTCAGAAAAGGGCACGAACTACAAAATCGGATAATAAACAACTTAACAGCACAATTTAGTATGGTGTGAATAGTATTATCGATTGCTTCTTCTGCTAAAATGTTTTTAGATACAAAGTTTAAGTCCGTAATATTATTATTTTTCTAAACTTTAAAAGAAAAGGTTTATTAAAATATCTATATTAATAGTTAAGTTAATTCTCCTGGTGTTCTCCTTCTATACACACCGTGGGAGGTGTTCCTGAGTCTGAGTTGTGATAGCTAGATTTTTTGGGCATGCCGAACGACGTCTAATAAAAAACACTTCCCCACTCATGTGGGTGGGGCCAGGGGGGCGCCTGTTTTTTAAATACAACCACCTATCGAGTGATACCTTAAAATGACGGGCTGACCAAAACGGTTTCAAATATGTATGACAAAATTTGTTCAAAAATCCTTATCCTTATAAATAATTGAGTTAATTCTCCTGGTGTTCTCCTTCTATACACACAGTAGGGGTGTGCCTAACCTCAAGTTGTGATAGCTAGATTTCTTGGGCATGCCCCCGAGCCGAACGACGTCTAATAAAAAAAACACTTTTCCCCACTCATGTGGGTGGGGCCTGGGGAGGCGCCTGTTTTTTAAATACGCCCACCCATCCAATGATACCTTAAAATGACTGGCTGACCAAGACGGTTTCAAATATGCATAACAAAATTTTTTCAAAAATACCTGAAAAGGTGTAGTCGTAAAAAAACTGACTTTTATAAGGATTATATGAAAGGATATTTTTATTAACAGTGCTATATGGGTTCTCAATCAAGACGTCCGCCGGTCTGTAGAGGTGCTTTTAACCTTCTAGTACAAAATACAGTTAGTGTGCGTATAAATAATAAATAAGCGAAATTTATTTTTTATATTGTTGTTTTTTAAGCAATAAACTCAACAGTGACAAAAACAAACAAACGTTAAGTAATTTTATCAAGTCAAGGAGCATTAATATTATAGTAGTCTATTATTAGCTCTGACGTAACTGACGAACTTCATTTCAAATATTAGAAAGAAACAAAAAAATTAAATACGTCTATCACAAATTTTAACAGAGACGAAAAAAGTGGATTTAAATGTGAAATACTTTTTTTCGCACCCGTCTTTCATATCTTGACGAATTTCCGATTGCCGCTCTACCAATTTAATCCTTCCACCCACTTCGTATTATCGAACACCTCTGAAACGACAACTTAATTTTTCAGGATACGGTTTAAGTACGACCTTGTCAAACTTCTTTTACATTCCCTTCATTATTAAACGTGTGCTAAATATATCTTTGGAATCAATATAGATTTTTTCTCGATAGAAGACGTAATTACCGCAATATGCTGAAATGTGTGCTCGATAAATTCATGTTGTAAAGTAAAATGTTAGTAATTGATGATCGTCTTATTGAAACGTAATAAATCATTACGAGTGTACTTATACGATGATGTACTTTTAGGTATTCTCGCCCGGTGATTATATATGCAGAAAAGGAGATGTTGGAAGAGAAATGTATATTGTCAAACGAGGATGTCTGCAAGTAGTGGCAGACGATGAAAAAACAGTTTTTGTTACTTTAGGACCCGGATCTGTATTTGGAGAAGTAAGTGTCTTGGATATTGCTGGAAATAAAAATGGAAATCGCAGAACGGCAAATATTCGCTCGTTAGGATATTCGGATTTATTTTGTCTTGCGAAAGATGATTTATGGAATGCTTTATCAGATTATCCGGAGGTAAGTGTCTATAATATTTCTTCTACATATTATTTTTAAAATGAGATGTAACTGTCTATACTTTGTGAAAAATACCAAATATTTATTAATGAACAACTTGAACCAAGTAGAAACTGAAATAAACCAGCTAGCTTGAAATAACATTGAGGATGTAATTGGTGTAAACAACTAATAGTTATAGTATAATTATTATGTAAGCAGCGTTTACAGGACAACAAATGATCTAACAACAACAGATGATCCCACACTGAAAATTTACTGAACGAATTCATGTAAAATAATTACCTCAACAGGTTTTATTTTTATTTTAATACGTACTGACACAAATATTTATACAGTTATTTAATAGACCGTTTCTTAATGAAGGTGATTAATAATGAGAACTACTTGAACGAGCACTAGTGAGTGAAAGTCTTTAAAGGTGTGATTAATCGCTCATTAACTTATAATCATTAGCCGTTATTTAATTCTTGTTTTTGACTGTGAAATTTATTAATGATAATTTTATTTTTCCCAAACTTGTGGGGCCTTTTAGTAGGGGTAGAAATGAAGGGTCAAATTTTTAAAATGCCTTTTTAAAGTACATGGAGACATAATTTGTCATAATGCCCGACAAATATGGGAAAAAGAAAATAAACATTAACATCCAGCAGGAGTTTAAATTTAATTTATTAATGAAAAATTGAGGAAAACTACACAAATAATTATAGGTTAATTACCCAGTTAAGTAGTCCAGGCAAATTAGACAAAAAAAGGCCGTTTTCAAGAAATTTTTGTTACAGCATAGAGTCCCGGTGGAAGTTGAAAGTGTGCTTTTCAAATTATTTAAGAACAAAGGGCCAAAATCTGCGTTTTTTGTGTTTTTTTTTGCCATATCTAGCAAAACCATCCAGTTTTATGAAAAAACACAAGTGACCAAAATTTAAGATCACGTAACTTCCTAAAAGTTTAGTCCTATAAATTTTTTTCTCTAAATGCATCCTTTCGTCGCTAGAGTGCTTGCAAACCGACAGGTTACGTCAAACTGTAAAATTCTAACCTTTGTCACCGTTTTTTGCAATTTCCAGCACAACCATGCAATATCATGATTTCTGACATTTTATTCTCATGACGTTTTTTAAATAAACGCATCCTTTTACTGCTCGATGCTCGCGCGCATAAAAATCAGATTCGCTTGTGGGTATAGGAAGGAAAAAGAGACTACAATTTTTAATATATACAGGGTTATTCACGGTATACGACACGGAATATTACGGCCAAACTATTCAATAAAATTAGAAAAATATATCTGTGATGGATAGAGACGTATCGGAGGAATATTTTAAAATTATTTTCGAAATATACAGCAGTCCTAAAATTCACAGAACGTATCAAAGTTGTGTTTTTTCTTATGGAATGCCCTGTATATTATTACATTTTTAGTTTCTACGAGCAAAATAAGAAAGGATTTTATAGAGGTTTACCTTGCTTAAACCTAAAGGTTTTTGAGATATTTTGAATTTTATGAAAAAGTCGTTACAATTTTGTCGATTTATATCTCAGCAACTATTTTCTTTCTCCAAACTAAATTTGCACTGAAGTCTATCAATTGATCAGATTTTATGTAGAACTTGTGAAAAATCCATTATCATATACATGATGTGTTCAAAATAAGATGAAATAATGACATGTTTTGAACTCCAATAACTTGCTTAATTTAAAAGAAACACCCTGTATTTTATATCAACAACAAATGTAAAATGTAATTACCTATCAAACAATACTATTGTGTCATATAGCTAAATGTTCAAGTTGTCACACTACACTCCTAGACTTACAAGAACATCTTCATATACATCAAGTTTTTCACCAACAGTGCAACATTTTCAAAATCTCTTCTGAAAGCAAAGCTTCATTAGAAAAAATTGGAACTAGGATATTTCCTTCTTTTTTCCAACCATATTTGGTAGTATTCACGTTACGTCCGAACCAGGTTTGACTTTGCAGATATACACGCTTTGCATGATTTTTCATAACTCCAACCGTGGGTCACAAGGCTATACCGGATTTGGTAGCCAGATTTTTGCTATAATCAAACCTACAATTGTTGAGGGATATGGTAAAGAAAGTCCGTATAACGCAAAAGCAACAGCCTTTGCGACCTGATATAAAAGCTGTTTGTCGGCATTAGGTTCGTAGACTACTTCAACATATTTTTGCAAAAGTCCACTATTTTCGAAAATTTCGAAAATTTTCAATTTTCCGATATTATAAAAGCTTGATATATGTAGTAGCACATCTGCAAAACGAATGGAGAAACAACATAATACCTTGCAAATCTAGAAACTTGCCACTATATAGGAAATATTTCTTAACACGATAGCTATATTTCGCAATGAAAATATTCGAACCTTCATGGGCAAACTCTGACAGAAGAACTAACAAATCGAAGTTGTCGTCAATAATCAAACACTGTCTATCAGGATCCGATTTCTTCAAGGCTGTTTTGACTATTGGCTGATCAGCATCTTCAAAAGCTTGTGTTGTTGATAAGGTCAATTCATATTCCTCGAGTCATTTATTTCTTCCATCATAAAAGAAATCAATGTTTTTATTATGGCTATTTCCAAGAAAATTATCTCCTCTCACGTAGCGTGAGAAGCAGATAGTTTTCTAATAATTTCCGAATGCTATACTTATGAATGAAGAGTGGGAGAGGAGCTTATGGAATTGTTATGCGTGCTCTCGAAAGACCTACGAAGAAGAGAGGGAAAGTAAAAGGTGGAAGAAGGTACAACAAGCTCCCTTTTTTGTACTATACGAATGGGGAGAATTGTTTTTTATTGATCGATCTATAAATATTGGTCTCTCACATATTCTGTGGAGGTACGTACTCTAAAAAAATGTGCCTTTTCATAAAATCACATTGTTTTGGTGGTAATTACAAAAAACGGAGGAGAAACACACGCAAATTGCCGTTTCTGCAACGCGCGAGCCTCCTAACGACAAAAGGATCCGTTTATTAAAGAAATTGCATTGTTTTGTTGAAAATTGCAAAAAACAGTAACAAAGGTTGGAATTTTCTAGTTTGACTTAACCTGTCGGTCCTAGCCTCTAGCGGCGAAAGGAATAATATAGTGTAAAACCAAACTTTTAGGAAATCACGTGATCTTCAATTTTAATCTCTTGTGTTTTTTTCATAAAACTGCATAATTTTGCTAGATATGGAAAAACTCAAGATTTTTGCCTTTTGTCCTTAAATAACGTTGTGATAGAACTTTAGTAGATGTCAACACCTTCTACTTCCATAGGGTATCCATGCTGTAACAAACATTTCTTGAGAAGTGTCTAATTTGCTTGGACTAAAGAGTGTTTAGTGGGTCGCAGTCAGTTCTACGTGGGATAAAAGATAGTGTTTTACTGACTCCAACCCACTAAACACTTGTAATACGAAGGCCCTACTCTGGAAAGTTATCCCATAATCCAGTCATTTTATCCAACAATAAGGCAAGTTTTTTGTGTTGTGGGGAGTACAATGGTGGGGGTGCTAAGAAAAGGTTAACTTGTAATTTGAGCCCAAGTTTTCTTACCTGCATTTTTCGGCATCTTGAATCAATTGAAAATTTTGTGTTTTTGCTCAATTCCACGTCGAGATAGAGAATTGTTGTTGTTTTCTTTCGACGAACGATTCGATCTGGTTTTTTGGAGTTTTTCTTTTTTCCTTAATACTCATTAAAAACATGTTTATTATAAAATTCGTACAAATAATATGATATAATATCTTTGTTTTTTCTCTAGGTTTATAATGAGCTATTCCTACTAATATTTTTATTATTGCATCAGATAATAGTTATTTTTTAATTGAAAAAACATTACAGGATTTTAAAATTTTGTAGACATTGGAAAAATTATTAAAAAAGGTAATGAAAATGTAAATTGTTAGTCAGATGACGTCACGCGACTATGTTTCCGTGGATTTGACTACAGTCAATCACATAGAAATTCAGTGTTACCAATTAGTGTTGTCTGACTTGGTAAGTTATAAGTTGGGGCGCGTTCGTATTAAAAGAAGCTATATATTACGGTAATTAGAAGAGAAACAGGCAACTACATAAATTAAAGGTCGTCTTCAGCTTATTAGAATTGGCCGTTATAGTGTTGTAGAAAGATGTAATTTACGGGTTTATTATAAAACTTTACAAATTTATTCGTAAGAACAAATTTATATAAAAAAGTTTTTGCGCCAAAAGAATATTTTTTTTGTTTTGATTTTGTAAAAATAGGCTACTTTCTCTTGGATTATTAAGATTTTCTTTTTAACGCATAGGTAAAAAAAATTTGTAAGATTAAGACAATTTTTGTAACTTCTTGAACTTTCCAAAGTAATCTTAATTTTTCGTGCGACATAAAATCTTAAAAATTGGTATGGATTTCAGCAAAGCAAATAACAATCCCAAATCACTATTATTTTATTTATTTATTTGTATGGTATTTTTAAAATATTATATGGTGATGTAAATGTTATGTATGGTGCCCCAGAAGATCAGTATAAATTTGTATAGTGTGGTGACGAAACCGTGTGCAATTGTGAATTGGTTCGACTTGGCAAAGCATTTGATTCAAGGTTTATGAAAACCACTAAAACCTAAACATGTCAATCCTAACCCACCATAGTATTCATATGTAATAACATTAATTAAGTGTGTAAACATTACAGAAGGTAAATAAGAACATAAAATATAACAACACAGCCATTGCATGACGACATGTAATGGACCGGTTTTTAATTTCTGGTATTTTGTGTTAAGTGCCGTTGCAGCCTCTGAGAAAACATCTATATCTTACTCATCTACAAAAAAATTAAACTAAACAAAGTACTTCGCTCGATATTTTGCAAAAACAATTTGTTTTTTAATTTTACACTTGATTGATCCTTAGAAACATCCATAGTCTAATGTTTGTAATTTACATGTAACGGCAGTTCTAAAAAAACTCCAAAAAGGACATAGACATTATTATTTTTCAAAACTAACCACAAAATTAACACTTTTTTACTCTTAACAGTTTTATGTGACGCGACGTTGCCTAATGTACTAATTTGTTTGTCGCTTCTTCTAATTTCTTTCTAACAGCCCACTAATTCCTCTATGCCCTTACAATTTTCAGAGCAATTCTTCACCAATTCTACACTAATTTTTGAAATTCCTAAAGATTGTACACCAAAATTTCTTTGCAAAACACCTCTTGGTTTGACCTGTTTCAGATTTTTGAAAAAAAAAATTTTTTAACAATAATGCTATCAATTAGTAAAATGCGATTTTTGCGATAACGATGCAATTTATCGAATATTATGTAGACTACCTTTTTTGTGACCTATAAGTCACTTACTCCAAAATTCATAAATAAATAAATCTTCAGAACCGTATTACGCCAAAACTAAGTAAATATTCACTGAGCTAAGTTTTGTAAAGGCTTTTAGGAACACCATGTATAATACGAACGTATTTTTTGAATTACTCAGATTTCTTTCATTCTAGAATCTGGTTTGGTTGACAATTTGATTACCTGATTTTTAGTAGTCTACTTTGGACTTTAGTTTTTTTTTTGGTTCAAGTTTCTCTCCCTGATGTAGTTTCTTACGGTAAGTAGCAAAACGTTGGCAACTACGGTTACTATTTCGACACGGTCCTATTCCGGAAGATGTTCTTGTTTTAACATTTTACATTTTACGCAACAATTGCACGCAATGAAAATTTGTTTAATCAGAATTCATCTTTTTCTGAACTTAATTAAAACTTAACGCACAAAATCAAAAACATACTCCAAACTATTTTTAATTTTCATACTCAACCAATCCAAACATTTAAAAAAAACTGACCAAGTTTCACCGACGACTTGCTGTTTTCTATAATAAAAATGGTTCAGTGTAATTATTACATGATGGTTCCTACATATCTGACTTATGCATTTATAGGGTGACCCACGAAAACAAAACAGGCTGTTTTTTGGTGCTATCTTGCACTTTAAAAAAAAACGCTCAGACAGATCAATTTTGGTTTGGAGGAGGGCATCTTCTAAAAACAAAATTGATTCCGAACAGGGTGGCCCCGGCAGCCCCCATGTAAAAAATCTTAAATGACATTATGGGTTGACAGGTATCTCATATGAAAGCCCCGGTCAGGGTGCTCTAAGCGCCTTCGACAGGTCTATTTTTGAAAATAAAAAGAATCAGAAAATACTGTAATATGGTCAAGAATGCCAATTTATGTTTACAAGACACACTCATTAACAATAAAATTTGACCTGACAAATAAACAGATTGCCCCAGGTCAGGGGAGTCAAAGCGTTCCCAGACAGCCCTATTTTCGAAAATACAGCAATAATTAATAGAATATAAAATAGAATATAATTTTTATCACCATTTGTCTGATGTCCGTTGACAGCTTATTAAAGAAAAGTGGTTAGATTTTACGGATCGGAGATTTGGGGATGAAAAGAGTGGGAAAAACTAGAGAAGATACAGGAAAAATTTTAAAGATGGACACCAGGGTATTTAATAGATTAAAAATAAAAATAGAAAAAATAAGAATACAAGCAGGGACAAGAGCAATGACATTTAAGGAAAGGATGGAAGATGAATCTTTGATGGAGGTAGAATGGCAAAGAACAAAACACGGAGAAGAAGAGAAAAGAGCATACTCTAGAAGGGGGTTATGCGACAGAAGAGGTAAGAAGAATGAGGGAGAAAGGAAGATGGATGGAAGAAGAGATAACACAAAGGGACAAAGACAACCAAAAACAAGAAAAAGAGATGAAGATAAAGAATCAAAATATAACACGAAATACAAATATATGATGGTGGAAGGGATACTAAAATATATCACAGGAGGATTAACCATAAAAGAAAAACATATGGTACCAAGGTATAGACTGGGAAATGAGAAAAATGAAAATAAATATTGGAAGAAAGATGAAGAAAGAATGTGTCGGATGTGTGGGGAAAATTGGGAGAATGTAGAGCACATGGTAGATGAGTGCAGCGAATTAAGGTGAGAGGAAGTGAGAAGGGAAGTTCTGCTAAGAGAAAATGGAGAGGGCATAAAATGGATGAAAGAGGTAGAAAACAGAAGAAGATGGATGGAAGAAAGGAAGAAGAACAAAATAAATTAGACTAGTAAAACATAGAACATCTATTAGTGAAGTGCATCAAAGTAAGAACAAATGAAAGGAGGAAGACATAACTAAAGAAATGTTGAAGGACCAGATGAATGACAGAAGTGGTAGAACGAAGGAGATGACTAGAAAAAGAAAAAGAAAATTGTTAAAGTTAGAATAAGATAAATTATGTTCTTGTATTAATTTTTTTAATATGTAAAATTTTGAAATGTAAAAACCGAATCAATTTGTTATTTTAAATAGGACAAATAAATTTAATTTGATTTGATTTTGATTTTGTTTGCTAAAACCTTTAGATCTTTACGTTGAATAGAAAAGATTGTTTTTAAATTCGTTGTGTGTTCCCACACTAATAAACCATAAGTGTACGTGTTTTCAAATAGTGAAAAGTAAGCTATTTTATGGGCATTTGTTGGTACCATTCTAGAAAGATTTTTGAGTACAATTATTACTTTAGACAATTTGCTAGCTACTTTGGGTCAGCCTAGGATCAAAGTGGACTCCTAATATACGAACTCATTTTGGGTTATTTATTTCTGATGAAATTTTAGTAAGGAGAATACTAGTGTCAGTATTTTACTTTGATTTAACGATAGTCTATTTGATGTAAACCATTCAAAATTACCACGTCTCGATTTATCGTTGATTTGACTTGCTTTTTCGATAGTTTTGCTTTTGCTTATTGTTGTGGAATCATCGGCGTAAATCATATGGTATGATTCCAGATTTGACGTCGGGAAATCATTTAGGAAAATAATAAACAGTAGTGGGCCTAGCACCAAACCTTGTGGTACTCCAAGATTCGTATTCCTTGATGATGATAGTAAATTAATAAAATGGGTGATTTGGCTTCTGTAATTAAGATATGAATCTATTAAATTTATGCTAGTTGTTGAAACATCGAAAGTTTTAAGTCTATCAAGCATAATCAACGGTGTCATGCAATCGAAGGGCTTTGTTAGATCATACTTTGTAGCACAACAGTATTCATTATTTTCAAAAGCAGTAATTATATGATCGTACATGTTTATTATTGCATGTGGTGTTGAAAGGTTTTTTCTAAAACCAAACTGGCTTAATGAGAACTTGTCCAGATCTCCACAATAATTGTAAAGCTGGATGACAAGTGCGTTTTCAAAAATGTTTCCAAATGTGGGAATTATTGATTCATAATTTTCTGCTACATTTTGGTCACCTTTTTTTACTTTAGACATTTTGCAACATTTTGGAAATTGGTTGTAACGGTTGTAGTTCACAAATAATAATAAGAGAAAGTGACGGCTCTAGCGATACAACCTAGAGAGAAAAACAGTACTATTAGGCTCGAAATAGCGCACTAAATTCATGGAAGATTCCGTATTTGTAATAGTTAGCGCAACAGTGTCCGGCTTAGTCGGTGAGTTGGGGAGGTCCTTGAGGAACTGAAAAGAAATAGAGTGCTGCCTAACGAGGCGCCACCTGCTGGGTAATAGAAAGTAATAAACAGACCAACAGGAATTTACTAGGTTTTACTTAAGGTCTAATACGCTAAAACGAACACAAATCAGAGAGACAAATAGACAATTTAATATAGCAAATAAAACTTACAGTACCACGAGAATATGTGAAAAGTAAGAAATTCTGTCGCATAAGACTTACGGGCGTTAACAACAACAAATTAATTAAAGCTCGCAATCAACATGTCGAAATTCAGTTAAGCTTTTGTTTGTTATACCCCAAATTATAATTAGCGTTTCAATTGAGGATTGGTTAACAAAGAAACTCGATGTACACATGTAACTTACACACGGTGACTTAAAAACTAAACTTAAACTTGGACTAGCACGGTACGTAGCTTCCGTCAACCCCAAAAGACCTTTTGTTTTAGCTTCACCCACTTCATCTGAAGGGCTCAAGCTTTCATGAAGCTAGTTAACAACAAAACCGAGCGTCGGTGGTGGAGTCTACTCCAAATAAAAATTTACTTATATACTAGAGATTCAAACCGTTTAATGTCACATGTACTGAGTTTCATACGCATGAATAGTGAATAGGTCTCTTAAACAATAAACTTAGCTGTGTTCTGAGGCATGTAGTTCCGATAAGAAAGGTTCTTCTTCTCTTAAGAGAACTAGACGACCCAGCACGGAAGACAAATATGCTACCTCAAAGCAGCAGGCACGCTGCGTGAACGACCCTTCAGCCGGTTGAGTTCATCGGCCGTTGGCAGCTTCAATGTAGGCGAAATCGTGGTAGTCGTCACGTTTTATAGCGAAGGATTCTTAATTAATTATTCCAGCACCTCCATGAATTATCCAGATTGTAATACACAAGTAGAGTATGATGTCAAGACACGTGCTAAAGCATACGTCGTAATTAGAAATAATACAACCACGAAAGAAAAGAAAACAACGTGTACTTACGGTGAATGCGGTCGGACTTAAATTTAAACACCAATTCGATTTATTATTAAAACACACATCAATAATTTGTGTAAAATTTTAGCTTCGAAATGCACGCCAAACACCCATGTACAAGAAGGAAGTAGCAAAATGTCCGCTTATCGTCGCGATCACTTTCGTCGTAACGTGTAACTTACGACAAGCGTTATTAAGAAGGCGACATACGTTCGAGTTTGCGAGATTTGAACCGTAACCTGGTTACTAGAAATACATGAGTTAATTAAATTTGTCAGAGGTATAACAATGATATTTAAAATTAATTTGACTAACTTTATAAATGTCTTTGCAAGAGTTGGGTTTAACATCGATTACAATATCACGTAATTCAACATATGGAAACTGTCTAAAACTAAAAGATTTTAAAGAAATTCATATTTTCTTGGAACCTATTGAGTGTCTTGATATTGGCTTTGTGGAATATTGTTGTATATAGAGTTACCTATACAAACAAAATAATTGTTTAATTCAGTTGAATGAAACTTGTATTATAATGTTTTAGTTTACCCCTATTAATATTTATTATATCCCAAGCAGCTCGACCTAAATGCCTGCTTTTAGTAAATAATTTAAATTAGCTAGTAGTTGGGCGGTTTTAATTTTTTTATTATAAATTTTTTCTCAAATGTTTAACTTTATTGCTGTTTTCTTTCGTTAGAAAATTATTTCTAAAATTAATTTAAAATGATCTCTAATCTGCTGAAGTTATTTGCTGTTCCAATTTATTATTGTGTAATTTTTTTGTTCGACATATTTGAGTTTAAGAGGCATGTAAGTGCTGATTGAATCATGAATAATACTTATAAATCTAAAAAACTTAGCGTACACTGACTGTACGGTCTCTCCAACAAACTCACAGATTACCTCTGAAAGGCTCTCAAATACTGTATTCATTCCAGGAATGGTATAATGCTTAGCTGTAATGGACATACACTTATGGGATAGAAGAATTCTATTGTGTTATGATCCAAAATAGCCATTGATTTTACAACTTTTGAGGAGTATTCTACCTGACAATTGACAAAAAAGTTATCAATGCAATTTCTTCTACCTGTAGAATCTTTTATTACAAATTTGAATCCGAAAAAAAGTTACTAACTCAAAGTACTTGTAATCTTTTGATAAAAAGTTTATGTTGAAATTACCAGCAATTAAATTTTTTTTATTTAAGATACTAATTTTGTTTAGTGCCGGGTTTAGAAAAGTTTTAATACATACTGAAGGTGATCAATACACAGACATAATATTTAAATTTTGTTCTGGGATGCTAATCGCAGAGATTTCGCAAATTTGTTCTTGGACGCACTGTTCATTATCGTCTCTTCGAACAACGGTGTTTAAATTTTGTACCAGTATTACGACACCACCATGAGACAATATTTGACGACAATAAAAACTAGCGATATGATATCGATTAATGTTAATCAAGGGCACTTTCTCAAATTTTAACCACGTTTCACATGAGCACGGTGACACGACATATCGTAACGCGACAGTTGGTAACACCGACAGTTTGTAGTTTGTTTAGTCCTTTGTTTATTCTACTTTAACTGAATTTGAATTTTAAAGTAAAACTCGAAAACATAACAAAGCCATCAAAATGGTTAATTGCATTATTGTTTAAATTTAGATTAGCGTACATACCTCAGAATGTATGTGCTTTAACAATGGCGGGGAATTGACGTAAAACACTACATGTCGCTTGGTGATAAACTACATCAAATTTTATTAAAATCTTCACTCGTCGTTTAAGCTTGAAATGCAGTATTAACATTACGTGTTAACAGCTTAATATACTTATATACTTACACTGTTCGAATAATAATGGATGAAACTTAAAAGAAGTATGTCAATAATCCTTATTATAATAAAAAAGTTTCATATTTGTAAAGTATGAATATTTATTTATTTCACAGACTGGTCAATATTATAATCTTGGATGACCCCTTACTACACGCTCCTTTATTTGTTTGTACTTTAAACATTAAATCATTGTTTGAGCACTTTCATATGGGAAATAATATGTGTGTTGCAAACAAACTTCTGCCAAAATTCCATCGAGGAATTTCCACATTGGGGATGTGCACATTGAAATGAAGATTGAAGGAAATAATAAAAACCTTCTATGCTATTGGTAGTACTGGCCAAACCATTTGCTGCTTTCTGACGTGATTCCATATATTTGGAGGAAATGGTAGTTCTTGGCTACGACCATTTCTTAGTTCACGACCCCTAACGAATGTATTTTTGAAATATTGTACAAACTTCTCAATTTTCTCATCAAATTCAGGAAAAATTCCTGAGACTTTTAGATTTGCAAGTATGCAATATTTAGGATTTACAGTTGGAAGTCGACCTTTTAATATACATAGAAACCTTCGATATGTATCCTGAGTCTTATTTGACAATAACGCAAAAACACATAAAAATGCCACACCATCAAGTTAAACATAGATATTGTGAAACTGGAAAAATATTTCAGGTATAACTAACCAATTTTGATGTGCTAATAATAAGCTTAATAACGTTTCATGTCCAAATAAAAATATTCTATTAGGATCATCAGATCCACAGTCATGTAATAGTAAGTTGCTATCTTTCTCAGAACTCATAATATTTATGTTGTTTGGAATAGAAGGCACAGCAACTCTTTCTCCTTGTTCAGCACGCTGAAGAGTTCTTGATATTGAGTTTTTTTTTGGAAACATTAATTTGACATTCTCATTTGATTCAAGTAGTTTTTCAGTATAGAGAAGTTTAGGTGTTCTGCTGCAAAATGTTGCACAACATGTGAATGTTGTTGGTTATACTTGACTATGTTATCACCGTTTGTATGTACCTGGTGTCCCGATAAAGGATACGGGAGTGGCCGTATCTGACAATGGTAAGGCCTAAAGGCTTGGAAAAAAAATCTTTATATATAAAGTGGCTAAGAGAAAAGGCTGGAGATTATTTTGAAGTTCGTCAATTGACCGCAAGGGGCGCAAATGCTATGAAGGAACATACACTTCATGCTATCTCGAAAAGTTGGACTATAAGCCCCAACTTTGAAGGTATAGTTTTATTGCTTGTGTTATACGGCATCATTTTGTCTTATGACATTATTCCGTATCTGTCATAATAAGGGAGGGGGAGGTCACATTATTTTTCAATGTTTGAATTGCAATATCTTCTGAACCATTGAAGCTATTGAAATATTTTTAATATCGTTTGAAAGAGAATTTTATGGTCTTTTAAGAAAATACTTTTGTTGAATCATCGAGTTTCAAACATGCAAACTAGAGAGCGTTATCAACAACAATTACATATTTTTGTGATTTTTGGGAAAAAGTTAAACAAAACGGTAGTGTTTTATTTACAGATTCTTAGCCGTTATGTAGTCAGCTATATTTTAGTGAAAACCGCAATGCGATATATCTCCATCCATTCTCGATTTATGGGGAAAATCTAGGAAATTGGACTACCTCAATCGGATAAAGTTACCTTAGCGAGAAATACAGACCATTACTATGGTAACGTTACTTTAAATATATTTGACAATCGTCAAAAGTTAAGTCTGATAGTTTCTGTCACTTAGATTACCTCTTAAATCAATTTTTTGAAACAATATGACATTTACTAACGCGGACGCGTATGATATGAATATATTTTCAATGTTTGGAAATGCTGCAATTGCGGCCCGACAATATGTAATACATTTTCCACAAAGCAAATATTTTTGTCGAGAAGTGTATTCAAGATTAGCTAGGCGATTACGGGAGACTGGCAATATGCAGTAAATGTCATAGTGTTTCAAAAAATTGATTTAAGATTTAAGGTAATCTAAGTGACAGAAACTATCAGACTTTACTTTTGACAAATGTCAAATATATTTAAAGTAGCGTTACCATAGTAACGGTTTGTATTTCTCGCTAAGGTAACTTGATCCGATTGAGGTAGTTCAATTTCCTAGATTTTCCCTATAAATCGAGAACAGACTGGATATATCGCCATGCGGTTTTTACTAAAATATAGCTGACTACATATCGGCTAAGAATCTGTAACTAAAACACTACCGTTCTATTTAACTTTCTCCCAAAAATCACAAAAAATGTAATTGTTGTTGATAACGCCCTCTAGTATGTATATTTCAAACTAGATGATTCAACAAAAATATTTTCTTAAAAGACCGTAAAGTGCTCTTTCAAACGATATCAAAAATATTTCCATAACTTCAATGGTTCAGAAGATATTGCAATTCAAACACTGAAAAATGATTTGACCTTTCCCTCCCTTATTATGACAGATACGGAAAAATGTCATGAGACAAAATGATGCCGTATAACACAAGCAATAAAACTATACCTTCAAAGTTGGGGCTTATAGTCCAACTTTTCGAGATAGCATGAAGTGTATGTTCCTTCATAGCATTTGCGCCCCCATGCGGTCGATTGACAAACTTCAAAATAATTTCCAGCCTTTTCTCTTAGCCACTTTATATATAAGGATTTTTTTTTCAAGCCTCTAGGCCTTACCATTGTCGAGATACCATAACATTTGGACATTTCTATGTCATAAAGTACTTAGTGGTGCAGGTAAAGTGTATACAATTTTGAAGTGAGTGCTTAATCATCTAATGGGTTTACCATGGTTGGGTTTATATTGCACGTATTTTAAAAATAACCAGTATTGTTAGTTCTAATAGGTATTTCCGGGAATCGCTATTGTTGTAATTTCTATACATACTTCATTCGAAATTTTGAAAAAATTGATTTAGACATGAAATCAATTAATGATGAAACAATTAATATAAAACTACGTCGTTTGAACTATTTCAAACATTTTTTTGTGAATTTTCATTAATAGTTCAGGAATTTAACGGAAAAAAAGCCCTAACCTCAAAAAAATTAATTCATAATTTCTGATGACTGTTTTCGGTTTATAAGAGAGTGCTTTTTCACGAAAACCAAAACCCCAAAAATCCAAGCTATGGAAAATTTACAGGACCCAATAGGAATATGACAATTTTAATATTAACTACTAAAATGATTTTGATGAAAGTAGGAAGTTTGTACTTTGTAATGAATTTTATTTTTGCGTTTGAGAAAAAAATTGCTAAAAAACGGAAAAAATTGCTTAAAATCGCTTTTTTTTAATCTGGCGGGCGTTCCCGCGCGACTCTGTCTGTGAATGCACAGATTCGCGCGCGTGCACACGCATACATACAAAGTACTCGGCCGCGCGGTTTCTAAATGAGATATTTTACGCGCGTCCATTGGCTACCCTGTGGCCACTCTATTTCAATGTCGTTGTTGGCGCTCGTCGGTTGTTGACTGTTGAGCAGACTGGCACAAACCTGTCGCTCAGGGATTTCTCGGCGGTTTGTGCGCTGTTTTAATGTATTTCTTGTGTCTAATGTATCAAAATGGAACGCTGTATTTTAACAAAATGTGCAAGCTTGGTGCCAAGCTAGACCCAACTTTGTACGACTGGAAAAGATGGAACCCACCGTGGTTTGTGCTGCATACTTACGATCTTCCAGCAGGCCCACCAAGTCTGCTGAATCCCATTCGCTGTGCATGCCAGACTGATTGTGGTAACGCATGTGATTGTTGGACTGGAGGCATGGAGTGTCGTGATTGGTGTCATAACTGCACTGGAAACTGCAATAATGCACGTGCTCGCGTACACACACACGTTCGCGCAGGAACGTACACCAAATTAAAAAAAAAAAGTCGATTTTCAGCTATTTTTCTCGTTTTTCAGCAATTTTTACCATTTTTTTCTTCAAATCAAAAATAAAATTTATTATAGAGTACAACATTCCTACTTTCACCAAAATCATGCAAAAATATGACAATATGACGGCCCATGGGGGCTGCAAACGCTATTTGAACTTTTTATTAGTTAATATTAAAATTGTCTTATTTATATTGGATTCTACAAATTTTCTATAGCCCGGATTTGTGGGGACATTGTTTCCCGTGAAAGGGCACTCTTTTAGGAACCGAAAACAATCGTTAGAAGTTATGAATTAATTTTTTTTGACTCGGAAAGCTATTATTCCTGTACTATAAATGGATTACATCTAAAAGTCATTTTTTTTTGTGGTTTGTGTTCGTTCTTTACTTTAAAAAACTAAAACCAAATAGCCCTACATAGTTTTGTTTTACTTTTCCAGTAATAGTTTAACGGATATTATTTTTTAAGTATTTTTATAGTAAATATCATAACATTATAAAATTAGTACCTACATTATAATTAAATAGTATTAAGAGAGATAAAGTTTGACATGATTGCAATGTAACATAATTATAGTACTTAGGTAATTTGTATCAATGAAAGCAAAATAAAGGGAGGATTTAAGTTTTGGTGTTACGAATTATACCGTTACCAATAGTTGTAGTTGCAAACTGTCTCTGTTACAAAGTGTCATCATTGTCCTAGTTACGGATTGCGCGTTACTATTTGTCTAGTTAAGAACTGTCGCGTTACGATACGTCTTGGAACCCATAAGCACAACACTTGGGTTTTGTCAATTATCGAGTTTAAAAACGCGCTAAGAAGGTTTTGTTTGCTGCGTAGCATATTAAGATGATAACATTTTTTAAGAAACCAGATGCATTACATTTTCTCTGCATTGGTTGCTATAAGCTGTTGTTATGTGTTTTGGATTTTGTAATTCTTTTTCTCTTATTAATGCTCTACAATTTCTATCAAATTTATTATGATCAGTACTTAGGTTTAACTTTAATTGGTTATTAGCTCTTGAGCAATTAATGCATTTAGTAGTTTCCTCGCATTCTTGTTCAGTATGATTACTTTCACCTCAATTTCGTCATATTTTGTTTTCTTTACATTAGGTACTTTTATGATTGAATTAACCACATTTAAAACAGTTAATTACTGAGAAGTATTCATATACATAATAACGGTTCCATTTTATATTTATCTTTTCTAATCTTATTAATTCAGCAAACATTATTGGATTAACTTCAACTATAGCAGTATATGTTTATTTTATTTTTTTAAATTACAAATGGTTTCTGGTGAGAAACTTTATCTTTAAGGCTTGGATTTTGTTTCATTACAATTTTATTTAGTTCTTCACCTTCCAATTCGTCAAACGTACCTGGTATCTTTATTTTTGGATACCGCGCGGTTGGTGTTTTTATTGCGTAACCAGTTCCTAATTTTTTTATTGTTTAGTTCTCTAACTTTGTTCTATCATAATGTTATCCTCCTCCGTTTATAGCTTTTCTTATGTTAGAAATTCCTAATTTAATTTTTTCCGGACTTATTTTTTCTTGTACCTCTTCTAAAGTGGTACCGCTAATTACGTTGCTATATAATATTTTGTTTGAAAAGGAATTGTTCTTATATAGTTTTGGTTTAGAATGCCAATTCATGTGTAGAAAGGACATTGATTCACAATAAAATTTACACTGAAAAATAAACAGGGTGCCCCCGGTCAGGAGACTACAACAGCCCCCCAGTCCTATTTTCAAAAACAAAAAAGGAGTTATCTCAATTCATAGGCCAGGTCAAGTGGCACCTCATATGAAAGGTATTTTAATTCTCTAATACATTTACTAAAGAGGTCCAATGACTTCTTTTACCTAGAAAACAATAGAAAATGCAAAAGAATGGTAAACTAGTTCCTTCTCAAAAATGTTCATTGGGTTCGGGGGGTTGCTTCATATAAGGTGCCACGTGAACCGCCCTGTAAATTGAGATTTTTGCAATGGGGCTGCCTGTTTCTTTATCAGGGCAAATTTTATCGTGAATGAACGTCCCTTGTAAACATGAATTGGCATTTTCGATCAAATTGCAGTGTTTTCTGGCTTTTTTTATTTTTCAAAATATGGCGCACTTGGGATTCCGTTGCTTAAATAAGATGCATATAACTGTATAGAGAATTGAAAGGGTTTTCATATAAGGTACCTGTCGACACATCATGTCATCTGAGCGTTTTCTTGAGACTGTAAGATAGCCCCAAAAAACGATCTGCCTCGTTTTCGGTGGGCCACCCTGTATCCCTATTGAGCAGTGGAAGCCTCAATTCTTACAATTTTAAACGATGATCATAAGTTTACAACACTCAAAATCAGGAAGAAGAAAACCCAGCGTGCAGGCGCAGCTCATTCAACCTAATTCAATCAATCAACCAACAACATTGCAATATAAACCATAGCAAATGTAATAACCTACTTAATAATAAATAATTGGCTTCTATCACAGACATGAGGTTGGTGAGCTACTTATCGGACACACTCTATATACAAAAATTATCAAAAAAAATAGTGTCATGATGATTTTGAAAAAATATAAAAAAAAATGTTGTTGACTAAACAGTCGTAGAATTATCATTTGCAATAAGCTCACTTAATTAAATAGAAAGAATAAAAATACAGTAAAAACTCTAAATAGCGGTCACTAAAATTTGCTACAAAACTGACCGGTATATGGAGGTAGCCGTTATTGGGAGGAAAAAAATTTATTTCTATGCGTTGTTTATTAAAATCTTTGAAGTATGGAACATAATACGGTTCGCTATAGGGTACAATATATCTGCATTGAAAAATAACTATAAATGTGGTGATGCAATATTAAATAAAATTAGACGATATAATAATGGATGAGTTATACATATTGAATACATAATACATACATTTACATAATATGCACCTATTTACTAATTGCTCGTTATACCTATTACAATAATTGATTATATACATATACATACCAGAAATTACATTGTGAAATATTTTTGTAGGTTTGTTTTACATTTTAATTTAGTTTGTAAAACAGAAGGTTCACATTTTGATAAAATTTGAAATACTTCTACCGCTAGCTCAACTCTTATCATTAGAAAATAGAAAACTTTGCACATCTCTTAGTTTTTTACACACTTCACCCATATCTTTAATGTTCGGATTCTTCTGCACCACTTTTATTGTTCGAATTACAGCCTTCACTATAGTCCAATTCACTAATTATATCTTGAGTACTTAAATTGGGGTTTTCGGTCAAAATGTCACAATCACAAAATTATATCAAGGCTTACACGTTGATTACCTTCTAGTAATGTAGGAAAAAACTGAGTTCGTGGAATTTTGTCTTCATCAAAATCTTCTTGCAGGACCTTTTCCGAGAATCCTGTTTTCGTAAAACATTTAGCAATTGTAATAGGCGAAACGTTTCTCCAGGCTACTGATATCCAAACTAAAGCGCTGGTTAAATTGATACTTTTTTTGCATCTTCAAAAAGACGTTTGGTATTTGTGAATGTTAGCAGCCATTTGATTAAAAACGTTCTGTGGGCCATCTTAAAGTTTTGGATAATTCCTAGATTCAGTGGCTGGCAATGAGATGTGGTGTTTGGGGGTAGAAAAACAATGTTCACATTTTCAAGAGTCACTTTGGAATGAGAAGGGGCATTATCCAGAAATAATAAGATTTATCTATTTTCTTTTTTTCATCAAATTTTTTTAGCCACGAAGTCATAATCTCTACCGTTATCCAAGCTTTTTTATTAGATACCCATTGTAAGAACAATTTGTTAATATGAGAGCCTTTAAAGCATCTTGGGTGTTTACTTTTTCCAATGATTAACGGATTTTCCTTATCACCTTCCATATTTGTATAAAATAAAATTGTCAATCTTTGTTTTGCAACTTTTTTACCACTACATTTATCGTTTTTTAAAGAGAATGTTTTGTTTGGCATCGCAAGGTAAAAAAGTCTGGTCTCGTCAGCATTGTACACATTTTCGGGTGAATACTTCTTTAATATTACTGACAGCTTTGCTTTCCAAGCTTTAACAGTGTCCAGGTTAATATCAGCTGACTCCTCGCAAATTGTTTTAAAGGTTATGTTATGTCTTTGACAAAATTTCTCAAGCCACCCATTTGAAGCTACAAACTGTATTGGAACCTTCTTCAAATAGCTTTTTTAATTCACATTTGTTTTTTAAAATATCGTTAACTTGTGTTCTTCCAACACTAAATTTTTTAATCAAGTTTTTAGCACTGGTATTGAACTTTTCACTTTCCACAATTATATCAATTTTCTTTTTAAGAGACAAACGTTTTCTTTTTAGCGACATTATAATTTTTCTGTACGTCTATATGTAACCGCACTTTTGAACATACTAACTCAAACTATGTACGCAAAATACGATTTTTGGGGTGAGCTTAATGAGCCTTTTTAGTTTCTCTTTAATGACAGTCTATTGTAAATCGAACAAATTCTTTAAATCCGTTCTTAAATACCGGTAATTACTTAAGCCTCATACAATGCAACAATTATATATTATACACAACTTAAACGCTAAGCTGTTGTCTACTAATGACCTTACTTAAGAATTGCCGAAAATGGTAGGTAAAATTACATGTATTTTTCCAAGAAAGTTTACAAATAAATGGCCGTGGCCGTTATCGAGAAGTGGTCGCTATTAGGAGGGTCATTAAATTGGATATTTCCGTATAATTAGTTTTTGACTTGGAAAACTTGGTCGGTTTTAACAGGTGGCCGTTTTTAAAAGGTGGCCAAAAATATAGGTTTTACTGTATAACTAATATTGTTGGAGATATTATGAAAAAAAAACTTTATATAAAAAAAAGTGAAGAAATAAAAAGACTGAAATTTGAAGCAATTTTTCACGTTTCAAATTTTAATTAACCGTATTATTGGGATTAAAAAGAATATGTACATTTGCAAACCAAAATAAATCCTGTTATGAAGTTAATAATCCGGTTGTGGAATTTCAACCCTCCATTAGCGAGAAAATCCTATTCGAAAATTAAAAATTTAATGCAACTTATTGAGATGAATCCATGTTAATATACGTAACAAAGAAATCTCGACTCGAATGCGATTGATTTATTGTTTTGTATTATTAAGCCGTTAGCTGATGCCCTACATAACAAGAATTCAAATTTAAATTGAAATATTAATACGCCGCTTTGTTGACAATTTGATTAAATGTAACTCAACTGCAACTTACTGTGACATGGTTTTCAGCATAATTCTATTTGTTTTTAAAATTTTACGTGACTTTATTACCTTGAACTAATATTGAAATGGATTATGTTGTAGAGATGAATTTGTTAGACATCTGAATACAAAACAGGGTATCAAAATGCATTAGTTTTGCTGACATTCCATTAAGAATTTCTTAGAGTAAAATTCTGACTTTATAAAAAAACTTTTTCTTTCGATAATCAAAGAGTAAATTAACTATTACTAATAACGCAATTTTTTGCAAAGAAAAATTGTTGGAAATTCGCATTTGTAAGCAATATTTCAAAATCCTTCGTGTTCGGGATTCTGGTATGTTACAGATTTATTAATTTTTATTTTAATCAACTAAAAGTGGTCATATTGAGAATAGTAAAACGTTCATTTATTGCAAAACATCAAAATAGGTTAATAGAACAAAGCAGAGTTATTAAAGTTAAAGCAAAAATAATTCCTCCAAAGACTCTTTGGGTGTCAGTTGTCAGCGTTTCCAGTAACGAGGGTCATTTTATTTCCTAGTTCTTTTACAAATTTTCGTACTTCATCACACCAAGGTTCCATAGTCTACTAAAAAAGGCAAGAATGAGTACCTTCTGTTAATTATGTCAACATATTTTCTTATCTTTGTTGTGGCTACATCATTCACCACTCCTTCCTGCTTCAACCTTTGGCTTGTCCAGGTGGGTAGACTCCACGGGACGTGCGTCATACCGCCAGAACGTTATCCGTCGTCCCTTGACAGTCCATTCGGTTCCAAAATTGATGGCATATTTGCGGTCAGTGGTCGGAGTATTCAGTTCTTCATATTTTTGTATCCATAATTAAGGTGATGGCTTGACTAAACAGAGGTGCGTCCAACAGTTGAATTTCTTCGGCGGAGGTTACCTGTATGCCTGGGGAAAAAGCTTCAAATTTGTTTTTCACGTATTTGTCCATATCCCAACAGAAATGCAGTTCGCACTCCCAAGGGTTTATTTCCAAGAGATCGACATTCGGTTACAAGTTTTTTTAAATTCTCGAGTACTATATCTGAGTCACCGATTAAAGTCCCATCATAAAGGTAAAAGGGATTTAGTTCTAAGATTAACTTTTCCAAAACTGGTTCTAAATTCAAAGCGAAACAGAGAGGTCCTAAATTGTCACCTTGCTGACATCCGACTTGTGACGAAATTCTGTTTTTCTCGAAAATAGGTTGCAACCCAGTAGTATTGCCAACCGCTATCGGACTGATGAGAGCAAAAGGACACTATAGGACCTCTATAACGTCATTGTTTACTTTGCCAGCCAACATAAAGTTTATTTATTTATTTACTTGTCCCACTCTTACAGAGAATCTATTTAATAAGGGGACCAAGAATAGAAAAAGAAACTTATAGTTAAACCAAAAAATTAAATTTGAAAGCATGTTAATAAGTATATACATGTTGAAAGAAACCCCGATAAACCTACTTACGGAATGCGAAGCCACGCTTTCCAGAAGGTGGATCTGTTATGGAAAACGTTTCCTTAAACTACAAGGAAATTACTCCTCTTAATCCAAGGTCAGTCCTAAGATTCCTCGGAGAACTTAACATACTAGAGGAGTTATAAGTTCAGAAAGGGGGAGCACAATAATCAGCATTGATTTAGTGCTACACACCCCAGACTACATCTATCTATATACATGTATATAAATATCAAAGGAAAAATTCTAGACAAAAAGATAAAACCAAAATCAAAACTTCAAACTTTCTGTGACGGTATTATTTCGCAAATAGTTGATTTGTGGACCAATTTCTCTCTACAGTATAAGCAGCGGTGTTTACACTCATGCGTTTGAATATGAATTTTTATATTGAACAGTCTTTTGGGGATTTTAGTTGTTTGGAATTGCCAGTTTCTAAGATTTGTTTGCATTTGCAAAAGTTATAACTCATTTCCTTTTTGCTGACTTTCGCGAAAAGGTGTACATGGAAACTGCTGTCTAAAAATTGAACAAGTGGACATGTGCTTTGTAATAACGATTGAAGTAAAATCATCCCATTTAAATTAGAAAATAAGTCTTCGATTACTGTTCCTGTGTAAGTACTTTTTTTTACTTTCCTTGGTTTTAATAAAATATTTGCTTTTACGGGTTTTATTAATTGCAGACACCTTTTTTTTTCTTTTGTGGGTTTTCTCCTTTGGCTTATTCTGCTGGTCATTGCAGACGTACTCCGTTTTAATTAGTCAATGGATATTTAATTATGGTTATGCTGGCAAGGATAATAATCCAAAAATTATAAAATATCAAAGTGGGTCTGGTATCACACCACCGTTGGAATTTCAACCTACCTTGAAACCTTCTTTGGGTCAAGGACACCACCTAAGATAAACCGTTTATCTGGTTCTTTGTGAACAGCCCAGCAACTGTTATCAACGGGGTCCATTTTGGTTTTTCCTTTTTCTTTATTGGATAATAAAATATTAGATTTGGATACGGAAGCTGTCACATCTGCTGATTAACTGTCGTACACCGAAGACTTCCTAGTTATGCAAGATAAGTTAATTCTTTTATGCATGTCATTCATAAATTTTGTCGCGTTCTATGTATACGTACCGCAGTCGTGAGTTTAGCAACGTACCTTTTTGGCGCTGCATAGATAATTTTGTGAACTAGAAAGATCTTTCAAAGTACCTGATCAATTTTTGTGCGCTTTTATTCTATTTAAATAATCGGCTAAGGTCCGGTACTCTCCGTAACTGTTGTCAAATACATTTTAAACAATATAGGTCACGTGAATTGTTTGCAGGGATTAATCGGTGCTACGACTGTCAAATAACTTATTTGGGGCGTTTGTGCCTCAAATTTGTATTTGTGTTTTAACTCGCTCTCGTGAATTATTATTATTTGATAACTATATTTTGCTATTTATTTTAAATGATATTATCTACTGTTGTGTCTATGTGTGTTAATTGAACTCTAGTTCTAGTTACTAATAATATACATATTTTTTGTCCACGTACGGTTTGTTTCTGTGTCTAAGAGTTCCTAGTGGCTCTAGATATTTCTTATACGTAATCCTAAGTGGCGCCTTATAAATTTTTCGTGCAGTGTAGAAGCCTTCATTTCGAACGATTTTCAATTAGCCCACGACCACTTCCGACTAAGAAGAGCTACCGGCAGGCCTTCTAGTACTGCTATATATTTATTTTTTAGTTTGTTTACAAATAAACCGTAACAATTCAAAAATTTCTGCGGTCACGAAAAATTAATAATAGTTATCAAATCAAATAAGGGATTAATAATAAACGAACTTTAGTAAAGTCATTTAAGGATTGATGATCGGCGAATGATACATAATATTAGAGCTATATTTTGTAATATAAAAAGTTGGATGGCTGCGTAGATTCTTTGTTGGAACATTAAAGCACAAGGTAGATAAAGCATAGCAATCATCCATTAGACCATCGATTATCTTGAACAAGTGTACAACCATTGTTACTGATCTTCGCAATTCTAAAGATTCAAGAAGAAACTCCTTCAAGAGATTTTCATGTGAATAATTTCTGATTGGATTTTAGCAGATTGAGAATGCACCACATAGATAATTTATTTAAGTTGTTCTGTAAACAAAAGCAGACAAAAAATCTTCAAATCGTTTGCAAATAAAAAACATTCTACATCTAATACTTGTACAATGTCATTTATAAGGACATTCAATAGTAGTGGTCCCAGGTAAAAAGAGAGATGATTTGTGACCCTAATATTCTACATACATAGATCTTTCAAATAAATACGATTTTAATAATTTAACAAGCCTATAATGTAAACCAAAAGACAACAATTTACGACATAAAACTCCGTGATCAATGGTATCAAACGCCTTGGAAAGATCTGTATAGATGACATCAACCTGATTTTTATTATTTAATGAAGTTGCTACCTAGCTAAAGAAACTTGTTAGATTTGTAACAGTTGATTTGCGAGTAAGAAATCCATGTTGATGAGGTGCAAGTAGGATTTCAATAGTAGGTAAAATATGATTATGTATGGAAATCTCAAAAAATTTTGCGAAAGTACTAAGAAGAAATATGGGTCAGTAATTGTTGATGATTTGAAGACTACGAGATTAAAATATTAGACATACTCATACTCTAGATATTTTCTAAACATAGGAAAGAAAGAACAATAAATCGATAAACTGTAAATAAAAAGGGAGAGGATCTGCAAAAACAGCAATACAATCTTTCACTATGAAGTTTGGAACATGATCAGCACCAGAAAAAAGAGAATATTTTAAACGTTTAGCGGCTAGACAAATATTGTCATTTGAAATTGCTTGTACGAGGATGTATTGATATCTAGTTAGCCTAGACCAATTCCTTGCATAAACAAAATATTGCGTTACCATAGCAACGAACAATAACTTATTAGAAGTGTCAGTGTAAAGTTTGACGTCAAAAAGTAAACCAGAGTCACGCAATAAATTAAATGAAAAAAGATGTCCACCGAAATTGTGAAAATCGAAAAATTGGAGTATCGAGCCATCATCAAGTACCTGTATTTAAAAGGGTTAAGAGGTAAGCAGATTTACGAAGATATGCTTAATACCCTTGGTGATCAATGTCCTTCGTATGCGACCGTCAAAATTGGAATGCAAGCTTCAAAAGAGGTAAATTTTCCATTGAAGATGATGACCGATCGGGAAGGCCAGTTTCTGTGTCAGTCCCCGAAAATATCGATGCAGTTCATGACATGATTTTATCAGACCGTCGAATTGGGCTAAAACGGATATCTGAAGCACTGAATATTTCATACGAACGCGTTCATCATATGGTTCACGTCAATTTGGACATGAGAAAAATTGCTGCAAAATGGATCCCCAAATGTTTGAATGTTGACCAAAAGCGTGCAAGGGTAGAAGCATCGCGTTCGATCTGTGCTCGATTTGAAAACGATGTAGACTTCTTAAACCGAATTGTTACTATGGATGAGACTTGGGTACATTTCTACGATCCAGAAACAAAGCAACAATCGATGGAATGGCGACACTCTGGTTCTCCAAGACCTAAGAAGTTTCGTGTCCAAAAATCTGCTGGAAAAGTTCTTGCTTCAGTTTTTGGGATTGCCATGGAGTAATCATGATTGATTTTTGGATAAGGGTAGAACAATAACTGGAGATTACTATTCGACATTACTGACCACTCTACGGGAAAATATTAAAGAGAAAAGACGCGGAAAGCTATCCAAAGGTGTTTTGTTTTTGCAGGACAACGCCCCTGCACACAAATCTCATGTTGCCATGCAAAAAATTCGTGATTTAGGGTTTGAATTACTAGAACACCCCCTTATTCACCCGATTTGGCTCCGTCCGACTATCACCTCTTTCCTCAACTGAAAAAAGTTTAAAAGGTCGTACATTTTCTTCCAACAAGGAGGTAATAGAAGCTGTGGAGGTCTGGTTTGCAGAGCAAGAAGAAACATTTTTTTGAAAGGTCTAGAGACGTTGCAGGTTCGCTGTAATAAATGTATCCAATTAAGAGGAGAATATGTTGAGTAATAAAATATTTTGACATTGAAATTTTGTTTGGTTCTATAGTAGGCTAAGAATTTTTCAATATATCCTCGTATGGTGGGGGATAGAAAAGGGTGAGTTAAGGAAAAATAATAGTAAAGGATTTCGTTTAGGTTTATTAATTTTTAAAAAAATGTTGGTTTTTTTTTTTATGGGTTTTCCCCCCCCTTTAAAAAATCTTTAAGAGTTTTTTTATATTTGCCTTACATAGTAATCGTTTCTTATAATTTGTTAAAAAAACAAGGGTTGAGTGAATATTTGCGGGAAAGCTTAAGGTACTTCCATTTCTTTTATAAGTTTTTAATGATGGTTGGAGAAAACCAAATGCAAAATTTCTTTTGGACACAATGGTTTTTGGAACAGCGCAATCAAATACGGAGTAAAGCATAGAATAAAATTTTACAGGCACCATCAACATCTTTACATTCATATAAAGGGGTCAAATCGATATTGCTAAGTAGGCGATGTAGGAGTGGTATGTCGGTTTTTTTAAATTGTAAGAGGAGGTCTTTCTATTGGTGACAAAAATATTTGACTTATGCGGAATAACGAAAAATTCGAAGTATAGTGCATGGTGGTGTGCGTCCTCTAGCACCAATGGAGTACAAGAATGGGTAACGGTAATACTTAAATCTGAAAAAAACCAGAAATAATAATTTGTTGTTGATATTAATTATAGTATTATCATTGATTTAATCAATGGTATTATGCTGCTTAAGATTGAGATTATCAGTGAAGCTTCGGATTAAACTAGCAGATTGTGAATTACAAGATAGGTTAACATAGTTAGGAATATTAAAGTCGCCAAGCAGAATAATGGGACAATCTACATTCAGCAGTACAATCTTGTGAAAGTCTACAAAAAGATGGTAATCTTCACTATCACAACTTAGAAGAATGTACATATTTATTACATAAAGATTGATGAGATCAAACTTTATTTTTACGATAGTGACGTCGATGTGATAGGCAGTATATTTGCATATGTACTATAGTCAACAAGAAGCAAAATAAAATAATTCTTAAATGCTATGAGACATCCACCTCCACGAGAGTATCCAGTGATGTCTCGGCCGCCATCACATCTATAGACGTTGTAACTGTCATTAAAGAGTTCGGTAGAAGCAACTGAATCGGAAAGCCAGGTCTCAGTCAAAACAATGATTGAATGATTGTAAAACTGAAATATAAAAATTATTCAACTTCGTGTTCAATCCACGCACATTTGGTAATAGCACGACTCATTTGAGCACACATTGGAATTTAAATTAGCACTTTTGATTAAATTGTTTAGTTTCTTAGGTTTACAATTTTTGGGACACTTCGTATGTTACGTATCGTAATGTGTTTATGGCCATTTAATATTCTTTCTGTTGGTGATCAGTAGTTTTGTCAAGCCTTTCTTTAAAATGTTGTGGTCGTAGACCATCCATCCCCGAAGCTGACCCATTTGGGTAAGAGAAGATAGCAATAAAGGTTTGCTCTTCAGTGATCGTTAGAGAGTCAATATAGGCATTTAGACGTTTGGAAAAGTTTAGTAGTCGAGAGGGTGGCTGGTGTTTCTCGTCCTTCTTTAACCGCACATCATTTGTCTGAAGTGAAAGCTTGTCAAAAAAAGATACGATCTCCACGGTTCCCCGAATGTCGCTTTCAGAAACTTTTTGTTCTACTGCAAAGCGCAAACGCTGCTCCGGCGACTTTCGACTCCTGCTATTATGGATGACGGGGATACCATGTTGAGTGAGTTGTTTGATGTTCCGCTTAACCTCACTAATTTTGATTTTGGGTTCTTTTTAGTAACTTTAATGCTGTATAGGAAAAGTTCAAAAAAACGCTTTACGCAGACACCGTATTAAGCGTACAACAATCGTTTATCACGTGATCCTTTCGGAATCCTTTTTAAGACCCGGACGTTTTACTTGTTGTGACTAGTGGTATTGGCAAACTCCACGTCTGGAAGTAGGGATGGAGGATCTAGAAGAATATCTTTGTGAAACTTTTTCCCAGTTGCCGACCTAGACTGCCGTCCATCAATCCTTTGGGCTCACCACAAAAAGACCCACTTCTACTCTTAATGATACAATCAACTATTTTAATTGAGCATCCATTATTTTTCCAAGTGTTTGGCGTACTTTCTCAGTCTCTAATTATTTTTTGATTTCCTGCTAGTGTTGCTAACATATATAATTGTTTTTTTGAAGAATCTTCTATAAACAAGCTTTACTTTTAAAAATTATAACGACATTTTAATAGTTAGAAATTTATATTTTGTTTTACATGGTAGCGATGGAGGCCCTTCAAATTCTTGGCGAGATATCTCGACTAAATTTTTCCAAATCAGTGAATCGGCGGGCTAAATTACTCGATTTGACGAAACTAACCTTTGTTTGTGAAAATATGTGAAAAAATGATGAATAACAATCCACCAACAACACCAATTAATATGAAGCAAAGAATAGTGGACATGCTTTCAAGCATTTTCTCTCAGATGTTATTATATACAGAGTGTCCCACGTTGAATAACCGCGATCGATTTCTCGGAAACTAGACGTCTGATCATTCTGAAAACTTTGTCACATGCTAATGTCAACAGGGCAAATTCAGCTAAAACATTTTCAAGATGGTGGCACTTTCGGTTATACCGGAAGTAACTATCAACTTTGTTATTTTAAATAGAGCACTCTATATATTCTTGATTTTTAGGTTCTACGACAGATTTTTAACATTTTCGATGTATAATGTTCTATACCTAAGTCTAGCCGTTTCTGACTTATTCAAGATTTTAAGTCAAAAATGACATTTGCAGGTCAACACAGAAGTATCATTGGGCTATATAGAAAGAAATACTACTACATTTAAAAATGTAAAATCTATAAAAATACTTTATATGTCTCTGATTAGAAGTAAGTTCGATTATTGTTCAATTATTTGGTCACCCAGTACAAAAAAGTTTTCTAACATAATAGAGCGAGTTCAAAATAGATTTTTAAGATATATTTATTACAAAAAACATAATATGAGTCCAGCTAGAGATCTACCAATTGATACAAAATTTTAATTTCATGAGTCTTGCTAAGAGAAGCAAATATCAGTTAGTGCTTTTTTTTCTATAAAATTTTAAATAATAAAATCGATTGTATTAACTTGTTAAACGAATTTAATTTAAATGTTCCACGTAAATTATCACAAAGAAATTTTAAGCCTTTCTACATACGTCATGTTAACACAAATTTATATGAAAAATCGCCCTTAATCTCGGCTTCAAATGAATTGAATAACATATATTAAATAAACAAATCGAATGCGATGTATTTCACGATAACCTTGTAAAATTTACGTTGAATTGTATAAAATATTATATACAATAGTTTTTTCCGTCGACCTCATTATAAAATTGAGTTTTACGTACTCCCTGAATAATCATAAAGTAACACTTTTTTAACTGTAACACTTTTCGTCCGCAAACATCTGTCAATGTCAATTATTATTTTATGTCAAATTAAATAAAGTCGAAGTAACCAGTATGAAAACCCATTTTTAAGAAAGGATGAATTTAGTGACTACATAGGATATTACAGTACTTTAGGTACATACTGAAACATTTTAGATACTGCAGAATATTGTTTGTTTACTTCCATTTATAACTTCAATTTCTCAATCTCAAACAAAAACAATTTGTAGTTCAAATTACAAGTAAATGATTTTAAGTGCTTTGAAATGATATTAATAAATTGTTTATAGTTTCTACAATGTGCGAAGCATATAGAAGAGCCTGGTTGTAATCTCACAATACTCGATACATTGTAACACTTTAACTTCTTTAAAGTTATTCATTTATAAGGTAAGACAGAATTCATACGACTTGAGATTGCTTTAGACAATTTTATTAGGTAACATTTTGATACAGAAGCGGAGTTCCGATACAAAATTTTCACGATCATAAAATACAAAAACTTACAGTAGAAGTGAGTTAATTATGGGTACCTTTCTATTACTGTATTTGATTGATGTAAATAAGTAATAATGCTAATGGAAAACACAAGAACAGTAATTACTTGTGAAAAATCATTTGAATATTGATTCTGTCGCAGGAAAAAACAAAAATAGAATCATATAAGCGATCAACATTACAGGGTTCAAGATTTATTCGTACACAAAAACAAGGTGATTTCAGAGTTTTCAATAAGCTGAAAGAAGATTATTACATTTTTGAAACATTTTCGGAGTGAATCAAAAACTACGTTTGCATACTTTCTTACGGTCAGGCAATATTTTTATTGAATATAAAATGATTATAAGTCTGACCACAGTACAAACTCAGTCTTATAACTATTATATGTCCAATTAGTAAGAATCGACTTTAATGTGTTTAATAGAAGAAACTTCATTACATCTTTGATCATAAACAATTAAAGAAATGCATTAATTTTGAGAGTAGGCTTCCAACTATAACTACATTTTTAAATATACTTCAAAATAACACTACCTAAATGTAATTTTTATTATTTTAATAAATTATAAAAAAGTACATGTTTTACCTATTACCTATCATAATCAAGTGCTCTTATAAAAATTATGTGATTGTTGTAAACAAATGCTTTATCGGTACAATATTCGAACGCGGAAAGCTTTTATTTCCTTTAATAAATTTTGACACAAATGTTACAATACTGAACGGTGAAGTGAACATTAGGTACAGTAAAATCAGAACAAACGTAAAATTTTTGTTTAAAATTACTAAACATTTAGTTTTCAGTAAACGGTAATAAATAGAAAATTAATTAATTTAAGGTCAACGAAAAAATTAATATGTACCTCGGAAAAAAGTGCTTTTAATAACCTCGCCTGTTTGCTTGCTCGGCTAACGCCTCGGCCAGCAAATTCAGTCTCGTACATAAAAGTGCACTTTTTGTCCTTGTTACATAAATAACTATTTCACACTGCCAATTATAATCAATAACTATTCCTAAATTAAGATTCATATAATAGTACATTAAAGAACTAGTTTCAGAAGACGCATTTTATAAGTCGAGTCGCTAAAAAGCCTTCTAAAACGAATTCTTTATACTATTTTTTCTATTTTGAGCTTTTCAGATTGATTTTAAAATAAAATTTCGCGAGTTTTTAAATTTAGCGAATTTTAAAGTGTAATTGCTAAGGTGGCAATATTTACATTAAACTTTGGTTTATATGCGAGTTTAAGTTTAATTAATACATTTTCATATGTTTCATTTAAAAAAATTGGTGGAAATGAAAATAAGTAGATAAATAAATCTACTGAACATTCATTATGATTTAAATTAATGCACACCGAAAGTAATGACAGCTTAGACGTTATCAGTGCTACCACCGTTCGGAATAAAAATTGTTCTATTTCTATAAAAGAACTCAAAATAGAAAAAGTATTGTAATTAAGGCCGTTCGATACTTGGTAGGGACAACCGTTTTTCAACAGATGGCATTATTATAGAAAATACTGTTTTTACTTAAGTACCGCCTTCAAAATTTAATCCCAGGTAAAATGCAAATTTGCTTTACAGTTTACAACCACATAAAAACAAGTTTTTCGGGTCGGTTTTAAATACCGTCAGATATTTTAAAGTATTTACACTTCTGGACAATAAGAAACGGCCTATAATTAGTGTATTAATTTATAATCGTTTTTTAATATTTGTATACACTGCAAGAATTTTAACTGAAATAGTTTGCTAAAAATGCTTTTTTCTACTTTAAGTTTAAATCAACCATATTCTAGCACTGAAACGTAAATTGATTGATAAAAATACTTGAGTGCACAAATAACCTATATACTAAAATTTAATGTCTTAATGTTAAATTGTTGATAAACAGATATGTGATTAATTATCGGTGGATTGGCTATAAATCGTTTAATAGTAAAACCACCGTTTATTTATTCGAAATAACGAAATCAAAAAATAATAACACCTACCAATTGCGAATATTTTGACATTTTTATCTCTAGAACTTTATAATTAACGCTAGTAGTTTGATGATAATAAATTTTTTTTATTATTTTTTTTTAGGAGTTTATTTAAAGCACTGTAGTTATACTAATTTCTTTTTAACAAATTTGTCAAAAATAACAAGAAAAAATTAAAAACAAAAACATATAATGAAATAATTATTATAGTTTCTTTTACACAAATTAATAAAAAATAATAACTCATACTATCTATTTCGTCTTATCTTCTTTTTCTTTCTTTTCACAATCCAATCAGGATCCCGTATTTTCATATTTCTGCATACTCGAGGGTCAACTATTTCGGGAGAATGCAATCCATATAAAACCTTTGAAGTTTAAGGACCATAAAATTATTCCAAAGATTTTCATCTTTGAAAATCCGTTCGATGGATATATCCACCTCAGAATATAAGATAAAATCACAAAAAATTTTTCTAGTAATATTTAATTGCCCTTGCCCCTGATAATAATAGTTGTGGTTTCTCTTTCTCTAATAACGCATAAACAGTTTAAAGTGTATTTTTTAATAGTCATAAAGTCTTACCGTGTTTTTTGATCAATAACTTTGTAGCACAAGTTTTGAACCGCTGATGAGTCACTACTCTCAAAAGGATCTAGCAATTTCTTCCCTTTCAAACGGAAGATTTAATTTCTATTAAACCATCTTTTTTTACAATACCATCGGGGCTAGCTGCAATAAAGTAATTGTTTAGGTCAATAAAAAGGCCACAATCTTCAATTTTATTATTCGTTCTAGCTTCATACATTTTCTTCGCTTTACGTTCATGTAATCTACCGTAGATAATTGCCGGGGCATTTAATTCTCATCCGTATAATAAATTTCGTAGGAAATTGTGACAAGAAGTAGAAGATCTTCCTTTCAGAACCGTTCCAAAATTAGAAGCAGTCAAATATTCCTTTCTAATGGTGCGCCATGTTTCATTGTCATGTTGACCGCGAGATAAAATTTCCATTTCCTTTATTTTGTTTACAGTACTGACACGTTCTTTTAAAATATTCTTAAATTTTTCTATTTTAACATGTAAGATTTCTTCCTCAACATCAGGTTGTGCAGCATTGGGTCCGTAATTGCTGTCTGAGGATCCTGAATGGCATTTTTTATTTTTCTTCTGTTGTACGTATCTTCGTTTCACAAGGACGGCTTGTTTTTGAACGAACACTTTGTTTCGTATTATATGACGCTCATCTATATTTTGCCAGTTACGAATATACGCGCGCTTCATATTTAGAACACCAAAAAGTTCTTGACATTGAGAATGTCCAATTCCTATGCTCAAACAGCCCCAAATAATCTCCTTGTTGATTTCTCTTTCGTTCTGGGGTGGTTCTGAACAAATAATAGATACCTTTTCACACACATCGCATTTAAAGTGCCAATAATGCAATAATCCCTGGTTTGTTTTTTTTGTATTTTCATTCTTCCCATGGTACAAATATATTTATGGTTTGCAATGTGTTCGTATTGCGTAAGCACATATGACACGTCAATAATTCGTCTTCCTTTTATAATATCAAACATCGTCAATTGTGGATTTTCTTCAACTTCCATTTCAAGTTCAGGCAATTCGTTTTTGGAATATCTACATAGCAATATCAAACGTAATGAGTAACGTCAATGTAAATTTACAAAAAATTATATTTTGAATGTAATTACTTACGATTTGTTACACAAATTTTGTATTATTTTGGACTTAGAAGATCTCTTCCTTCGTCTTGAAAAAGACGGTTTTGATTTTGGCATTTTAGTAGTTCCGGTACAAACTTGCATGCACTAACTATCAGGAAAGACTAATACTAAACGATAAGAGTTAGGTATGTTTTGTTATAGAAAGTTTAGTAATTTACCATAAGGATATGAGTCATGATCCTTTTGGTTTTTAATAGTAGAGGGAATAAGTATGTTCTTCTTGCCAAGAAGTTTAACAACTTTCTGGCCCCAAGGCCGTTTCCCTCAAAAATTTGGCATGTTTTCATTCTTTGTTGTTGTTTTAGCAAAAAAGTATTAAAATATAAGGCGTGATTGAAAACATTTTTTATCAAACTTTGCCATGAACGACAAAGCAAGATATATCAGGTGTATCTTAGCTTAGCTTGTACATTTGTCAATTCTGACAGATTTAATTTCAACACATCCAGTTTTATGCATTTAGAGTAGATGTACGTGAAATTTTTCATGGTCCACTTTGATGAAAAATTTTTTTAAATTACGCGTTACATACACAAAAAAAAAAAAAATTTTTAAAAAATTTTAAATAATAAAAAATTTATAATAATTAAAAAAATAAATTATTTAAAAAATTTATATTTTAAAAATTTTTTTAAAAATTTTTTTTTAAAATTAAATTTTTTTAAAAAAAAATATTTTTTTTTTAAAATTTAATTAATTATAAAATAATATTATATTTAAAAAATATATAATAAAAAAAAATATAAAAAAAAAAATTTTTTTGTAATTAATTTATTTTTTATTTTTTTAAAATATTAATTTTGTTATTTATTTTCTCGTTCAATTTTTTAATAAAAAAAAAAATAAAATAATAAAAAAAAAATTAAAAAAAATATAAAAAAAAAAAAAATATAAAAAAAATAAAAAAGACTAAAAAAAAAAAAAAAAAAAAAAAAAGAAATAAAAAATTAATTTAATAAAAAAAAAAATTCTTAAAAAATTAGTAATGCTTGAACTTGCGTGTTTTAGGTAAAAAATAATTTGTAGGCTCTTTGTGCTCTATGCCTGAGACTAAAGCCTCATAAGCTTCACGGTATATCCGCCATTGGTTAATTATTACACTATAATATAGGACGTCCTTTGTTTTGTTAACAAACAGGATGTATGCATTCTTATCCATTACTATGGAAATAAATGCATTTACCTACTTATATTAATATTGTAAAAAGAAATCAATAGAGGAACATGATTAATATAACAATTAACAAGTAGGTATTTTTACTTTAAATAATTTATTTTGACATGTTTGGAACCGTAGATTCTGTTTATTTGAAATAAATTGTATAAATTATAAAATACGTAATTTAAAATAGAAATTAAACGCTTTATTATGTATCTAAAAGTGGAAGGCATAAGAATTTTCTTTTGTTTTCGTTTCTTTATTTTTATTGGTTTGCTACCAGAGGGATTAGAACGACTTAAAATTTACACAATAGTGGAGGGTGTGACCTGTTGAGAGGCGTAAAAGTAAAAATTAATACAGTCAAAACACAATTATTAATTAATTATATTAGGGTCTGAACTAAGTTTTGTATGCTCCATACAATTATCTACAACCTGTCGTTTTTAAATTTTGCAATTACATAAAAATAATCAAATATTAAGTAATAAATAGATTCCGTCATATTAAAACGATCATACCTTTATTTTTAATCGTTTTTAATGAAAATTTGAAAACGACAAGTTCTTCATAATTGTTTAACAGGTTACCATACCAAATTTGAAGCCCTTGACTTGTATAATAACTCTGTTTTGACTGTAGAAAAATGCATTGGTTTGCCATATACAAACTAAAGTATCGAACCACCTTAAGTAAAATATTTTCCTGAACGAAATTATGTAAATAAGAAATCAATAATGGAAGTCGTTTTGGTTATACTGTGACTTCACAATACGTTAATTAAGTTAATTGTTTATATATGGAAATTAATAAATAAATACTCTACGTATGGACTCTCTAGCGTAGCCATAACTTTGAGATCAAATATTTTCGATTTAAAAAATACTAGCATCTTTATTCTTTGATATGTTGTTTACAAATATAAATACTATTTATTGCTAAATTTGCATAATAATTAATCCACGCCCTTAAAGTTAAAACAGGTATAAGAGTGTACGCTGCAAATTTGTCTTAACAATATTTTTTTATAAATAAATATTAAAATAATTATTAGTGTTAATTAATTGTTGTTTTAGTAGTTATAAATATTTAACTCAACATAGATAATAATTACGTAGAGTTACAGGAAAATTCATTATGGTTGGATTTATGGCTAACTTCACTATACAGGGTGGGCAACGCCGAGGAAACATAGCCAATTGCAGCCATATCGATAATTTAAAAGAAGCAAACACAGACACGTCAATTCCAGTATATAGCTCCTCCAACTTCTATGCGGTGGTACAAATTTTGTTCTAAACGACGTCTTACGTTCTGGTGAATTTCGGGAGGCTTCGATGATCCCTTGTCTTAAATTTTCCAACGAAGTAGGTTTAGTTGAATAAACAAATTAAAACATGCTATTATTTTGTGGATGCTGTGATTAAGAAAACAATACCAGCCTTTGAAACTAGTAAACGTCAAGTTCTAGAGTTTAGTTTACTTTTGTATCTCTCTAATTCAAAAATGGGTTACACCACTCACGAAAAAGTTAAAATAATTAAATTATTCTTTAAAAATGATGATTGTGCTTACAGAGTAGCAATAGTCTTTAACCAACGTCATCCAGATCAAAATTAACCAAAAATACGTTATAGAATTAGTGCTCTAGATCCAACATTGAGTACAAGAAAATTAGAGGAAATTTGTGGAGTCAGCCGAATAAGTATTCGACGCATTCTGAAGGCTCATAAATTTTATTCCTATAAAATAAATTTAGTACAACGAGGACGATTTTGACCGTCGTCAACAATTTTGTGAAATTACAAGTCAACGAGCAGTTGACAACCTGAACTTTACTTTTAACATTTGTTTTTCCGATAAAGCTACATTTTTTTTAAACGGAATAGTAAATCGTCATAACTGTCGATACTGGTCTTACACGAATCTTTATGTATTTCATCAAGTTCATTCTCAGTATCTACAAATGCTAAACGTCTGGGCGGTTATTTTTGGAGAACGGCTAGTAGGACCTATTTTTATACCTGGAAATCTAAATAGTGAAATTTACTTGGAAATGTTAGAGAATGTTATCAACCCAATGTTGACAGATATTGTCGAAAATAATGGAAGATATTTAGAAAACGAGCTCATTTTCCAGCAACACCACATTTTGCAATGCCAGTAAGAGAATCGGATAGGTAGTATTGTATGGTCACCTCGATCACCAGGCTAGACCCCATTGGATTTTTTCTTGTAGGGGCATTTAAAGAGTAGAGTTTATTCAACTCAATTGACGTCTTTAGACAATTTAAGCTAAAGGATCACGGATGGATGCTTCCAGAAATTCTGCAGAATGTAAAACGACGATTTGAAGAAAATTTGTACCACTGCATGGAAGTTGGAGGAGCTAATTTCAAGCATTTGTTATAATTTTTTCAATTGAATTATTAAATTGTTACTGCAATATCTTTTGTATTTTTTTAAATGACAATATCAGTCAATTGCACGTTTTGTTTTTCATCGTTAAAATGGGTTTGTATTTTGAAAAATTTGTTGTAGTTAAATTTTTAATTTATATTCTACGAAGGCTTACTAAGAAAATTGTGAAGCAATTAATATTTAATTAAACTCAATCAATAATCGTTTGCTGTTGAAAATCGACAAACAATTTAGTTATACCGATGATGAAAACCTAAAATTCAAATTATTTAAACTCGTAGTAACAAAATAAATATAATATAAAATTTGAAAACCATAAATATTAATAAAGACCAAAACCAGTAACCTTTCTTTTTTCAAGCAAGAAATAAATTATAATAGAAATTCCTACCTTAGCGGACGTGCATTCAGGGTGGTAGTTTTTCCTCGCCAGGGGTCACTTAAACTACACTTCGCGAGAAACCCGATTTAAAATGTTTTCGTGTTAATGACCGACATCATACTAAAGTATTTACAAAATTTTAAATAAGAATCGCCTTATCGACACAAGGTCACAATTTTCAACACCTGCGCTTCTTTCTTTGCTTAGTCATACTATACCCACTTTCTAAATAGATAAGATTTATCACATAAAAAAATATTCTACAATATACCGGGTTCTTCTTTTTCAATTACACATTCTATGTTCTATGTGTAATTATAAAAGAAAATATGTAAAAGCATTGTGCATATCCTAGGTAACCTGATAAAAAATAATTAAAATTAAAAAATCAAGTATGCAAAGGTCAATATTACAATCATTTTATGTCAACTTGTTTTTTACTATTGAGATTTTATTAATTAATTACTAGTAAAATACATAATGAACAGGTATAATAAGGAAGAAACAGTGGCAATGCTTATTTGGTACCAACAAAATCGTAGCTTAAGACACGTTCGGGACATGTTTTCAGTCTACTACCCTGAAAGGCCTATACCTTGTGCGAAAACCATTCTCAATATTTCTAACAAATTTAAAAGAGATGGTTGTGTTATAACTTGTCATAGAAAAGGAGCAAAACCAATCATATTCTAACCGAAGAAATGAAAATAAATATCCTCTGTTATGTTGAGGAACGGCCTACAGGATCAGTTTTAGATGTGGCTAAACATTTTGAAATTTCGTATAGCTCGGTATACAGAACCCTAATAGTATATTATACACCAAGGTTGTAAGTCTGTCATTAATGCCTTAGCACCAGTTTATTTCACGAGGGCGATAGCCCCTCGCGAAATAAGGTACGTAGGCAATAATGACTGACTTCACAACCATGGTGTATATACTATTTTTTCCACTACTATCCAAATTTAAGCCAAAAATAAAAAATAAACATTTTTCTTGTAAAAATCAAGTAGCACAGGAATGCAAATAAATCAAAAAGCATTAAAAGCTACATACGTTGATAAATCAACTGCAACCGATTCACTAAATACTTGTGTGGCATATTCCACCTTCATTTTCTGAAAATTATTCGGAGTAATATGTAAATTAGTTGATTTAGGAGCCAATCGCAGCGGTTTAGATTTGTCTGACATGTAGAAATTTTTAATGTCTTTCCAAGATGCTTTTTTGTTATTAAAGATTATATCATATTTAATCAAGTTATTTTGCACCGACTTCAATAATTAGGGGACATCGAAGAAATAATAGATTTTCTTATCGTTTACGAGAAGCTATGGTTTTTCCGGTAATACATCTATTCTTTTAATTAGGTTTCGAAAATTTTACTACTGCCCTAACATTAGCACCGCATTGTAGTTATAGCTTTTCTATGCAGTCTAATACTGTCGACTTCAATTTGTCACCTTTACATATTGTATTTGTAAAGATGTAGCACAAGGGTTGTTTTATATATAACTCTAACCATGATCACGTAGCAGTTTGAGCTGGCAAAAATTTAAACCTACTTTAAAATTAACATTTTGGGGCTCGTAAAATATAATTTTAGTGAAAATTATTTGTATTCCTCTGTATATCTCCTGCTTCTTAGTGGTTTATTTTTTAAGTCCACTTGGGCTGTCACAATTTGTGCTCTGCTTTCGGGAAGTAATCGTTGGGAGATGTTAACTTCAATTGAAGTGCTTTCTTTTCACTTTGCAATTTAAGAATGTTCCTCCGTAATTTTCTTTACCTAAGAGTATTTGGGCTGCAAGGTTGAGTAGTTTTGGTATAGCTAGAGACGTTAACTGGCATTTATTGCTTCGCCAATATACCTTGCATCATTTGAATATTGGGTTTCAGAAATTGACACTTGTAATTCATTTAAGAATGGCAAGTGTTCGCCACATACTCGTTAAGTTTTTAGACTCGACATTTTTATGTAACAGATTGGACCTTCCAGATTCTGTTAACCATTCAAAACACCTACAACAAAATGTTTGTAATTTACTTAAAATTCTTTATGTAACTTAACTCGCCTGGTTAAATCTCCTTTGGGAAACCTGAAAAACTGATTCTACCATCATATTTAATAAATAAATAAATTCAGGTTATGTATTTGAGGTTATGGGATGGGGGCGCGAATTTTAAACTAATTGCATTTTTTTATTCAAATAATTTTATCGTGTTAGGTAATTTTAAGCAGCAAATACGTTAAAGATAATTTCCTGAATATACAAAATTATGTTTCACTCTGTTTTTGTTAAACAACTATTCTTAGATTCTCAAAAATTTGAACTTGTCCATTATTAACCTAGGTCAACAATAGAAAAAATTATTAACCACTAATCGAGAAATTCCACTTCTCAGTTGACTAGGAGACGCAATAATTGTCCACTTCACAGTTAGTAGTGGAAAAACGAATTTAAGTATAAACCCTATACAATTTTAAATCATCAACAACTTACTGAGGAAGATAATATAAAGCGTACCGATTTTTGTGAAACAATGTTCAATTCGTTTAATGAAAATGAAGAAATGTTAAGTAAAATAGTATTTACTGATAAAGCTACCTTTACTATCAATGGGGAGGTCAATTCTCAAAATTTCCGGTTTGAACTAATCCTTTATTTTTCCATAAAAAAATCACAAATGTCCCTTTTATTAATCCAGATACTGGTCCTGTACCAATCCTCATATCCAAAACTTAACTCAAACGCAGTACCCCCAAAAAGTTAATGTTTGGCTAGAATGCGTAAAGAACTCTCTCATTGGCCCATTTTTTACCGATGAAAATTTAACAGCTGTAAAGTTTTTGGATTTATTGAGAGAGTACATAATTCCAGCAATTGAAAGGCTTAATATTATTGAACCCTGGTGGCAAATGGATGGTGCTCCGACACATTCGACGAATATAGTAACACTTTTGAAACACGCTGGATTGGAAGATTTGGTCCTATTATGTGGACCTCCCGATCAGCATACTTGGCTCCTAAGGATTTTTTTAATGAGGTAACCTAAAAGGCAAAGTTTATAATAATGTACCCATTCAAAACGTAGACTTTTTTTTCTTTCATTTAATTAACAATCAGAATTACATGTCATTCTATAAGTTAATGTGCTGTTTTTAATTACTATAGTAGTCATGGATGGTGTGAAGAGGACTTCTCCAGTGAGTTGTCCTCGTTAATCCTGTTTCAGGTCTGCTGGCCATTTTCGTTTCAGTCTTCTGCCATTTTGCGCAGTGGTTGCAACAGGGGATTAGCGTGGGTTTCTAGTTTGTTATGATGTCTTGTACTTTTTTCTTTTATGGCGTCCTTTACGTAAGGAATTTTTAGATCATTGTGAATCGTCAGGTTGGAGACGTACACTCATGAAATTTAAAAGTTGGACACCACAATTTCTGTAAACAAAAGTTTGCACATTGTGAAGCGGGCTTAAGGGTATCATTTACAATTCTAACAGCAGGTAGTCTCAGCAGGGGTTATCTTATAAAAAGACTGTAGAATGAATCATCACACTAAGCACGTTTTAGAAAATAGGTAATTTACGTTGCTTACTTAATTTTTTTCTTTAAAGAATATATTTGAAGGTATCGCTAATTAAACATTGAGTCATATTGCTCTAAGGGTTGTTACATTGGTCATTAGAAGTATGTAATAAATAAACAATTACCTACTGTTTGAGAAAGAGTAGTGTGAACCAATAAATAAAGTAAGAAATGTAAATTCCATTTTAGATTAAAATTTCAAGTGTTGTGAAAATGCCGCCTCATCTCGGTGCTGATTTGAAAGCGCAATACGAGAAAATAACTTGGAGCTCTTACCGTGGCCAGTAAAAGCCCAGATTTTAACATTATCGAAAATGTTTGGGCTCGAATACTTGCTGTTATCCAAAGACAACAAAGGCCAAATTTTATACCAGTAAACCGTAATGCACTAATTGCAGCCATTGATACCGCATGGGAAACGATTAATATTAATTATATTGATACCTTGATAGCGTCAATGAGCAGACGCCTCCAAGAATGTATCAATAATAATGGAGGTCACACCCATTATTGATTTTCCTTATATTTATTTATATGGTAAAACCTTTATTTAAAAAAAACGTTTTCATTTAATTTTAAACTATAACTGAGAATTTAATGATTTTTTTTAATAACTTACAATAATTAGTAGGTTAGATTTATTTAAAAATAAGTAATAATCAGTCAACCCAAATAACTATGTTTAGTTTTTTGATTTAATTTAAAAGTTATTGCTTGTAGACGTTTTTTAAATCAAAATTATTTCTAATTTTATTTTGTAAACATTTCCTAAACAAAATTTTGATTCGATAATTAATCGAGCTATGGTAGCGATACCTTCAAATATATTCTTTAAAGAAAAAAATTAAGTAAGCAACGTAAATTACCTATTTTCTAAAACGTGCTTAGTGTAATGATTCATTCTACAGTCCTTCTATAAGATAACCCCTGCTGAGACTACCTGCTGTTACAATTGTAAATGATACCCTTAAGCCCGCTTCACAATGTGCAAACTTTTGTTTACAGAAATTGTGGTGTCCGAGTTTTAAATTTCATGAGTGTACCATGGGGCGGTTGTGATCATACGAAGTATTTTTATCAATATTGTTGCGAGTGCATAAGGATTTTGTTTAATTGAAGTAATAAGTACACCTAAATCCTTATATAGTATTTAATTTCAATACGACCGGTTTCGAAAGACATTAGTCTTCCATTCTCAAGTATGTCTTTTAATGTCAGACCACCACATTTAATACCATAACATAAAACCAATAATTTTATAGACATACTTGAGAATGGAAGACTAATGTCTTTCGAAACCGGTCGTATTGAAATTAAATACTATATAAGGATTTAGGTGTACTTATTACTTCAATCGAAGTATTTTTGATTGGCTCCTTTGAATTTTGTTTAGGTTAGATTTACTTGGACAGATTTTGTCTCATTAATCTTGATTTTCCATTTACGGGTCCATGTCTGTATTTGGTCTAGGTGGTTTGTAGAGTTGTCGATGCTATGAGTGGGTCAACGGCAGTTGAGAGAATGACACTGTCATCGGCAAACGTATTCATTGTTGTATTTTTATTGGTGGGAACATCGGCTGTATAGAGCACGTAGAGCAGGGGTCCCAAGACGCTGCCTTGGGGCATTCCGGATTTAATTGGCCGAAACCTTGTCATTGACTTTGATGCAAAAGTCTCTATTATTTGTGATTTTATCAGTTTGAAGTAGGTGATGGGTAGGAGTTCTTTGATCTTATATAGTAGTCCAGTATGCCATACCTTGTCAAAAGCTTTACTGACATCTAAGAAAACTGATAAGCAGTATTTCTTTTGGTCTAGTACTTGATTTATGTGGTGACTGATTCTATGCACTTGCTGTATAGTGGAATGGTTACTGCGGAAGTCAAACTGATGCATAGGTATCCAATCTTCTGTCATTGGGTCGGAGTTTATTCTTTGCAGGAGGAGTCATTCGAGTAATTTTGATATAATTGGTAACAGACTTATAGGACGGTACGATGATACTTCGTTAGGTTCTTTGTCTGGTTTAAGGATTAGTATTATTTCAGCGATTTTTAATTGTTTTAGCCAGTAGTTAAGTCTTGCGATAGCTTTGAAAATATAGGTAAGTAAAACTAACCCTTTCCTTGGCATCTCCTTTAACATTTTTGTAGTTACTTTATCTATTCCTGGAGCTTTGCGTGGATTTGATAAGCTGATTTCTTTCTCAATTTCTTTTGGAGTAAAGGATTTGATTTTTGGAATGTTGACAAGGATCTCGGATAAATGTCGGTCTGTATCGTTGTCTATTTGGTCATCATTAGGCGTAAATACTTCTGCAAAATTATCTGCAAAAAGGACAGCCATTTCCTTATCACTTCTGGCCCACTGTTGATATGCTATTGTAGTGTTACGGAGGGGAGGTATTGGCATCTTAGATTTTTTTTATGTTTTAATGGTTTTCATATGGAATTGTTGTATCTATTGGTAACATAATCATGGAATGACTTTTCTTTCATTTCTTTTAGTTGACTATGCAGTTGGTTATTAAGTCTATTTAGTACAGTTTTGTCTGCTGGTGCATAGGTACGGTGCCACTTTACCCTGGCTCTTCTTTTTTCTGTTATAAGCTTCTTAATGTCCGTAGGTAATATATACTTGTGATTTTGGAATTCAGTGTGAGGAGTGGCATGTTGAGCGACCTGTTTGAGAATGTTTACTAGGGTGGTTAGGACGGTGTCAATTTCATCTGGAGTTTTCAGACTTACTCCCAAATTTATGTCTTCTTGTATCTTGTTCCTGTATTGTTCTCAATTTTGTTATGACGTCTAGGCGTTAGTTTTTTATGAATAGCATATTGACTGATTGTTGCAATTACCAGCGAGTGGTCAGAGGAGAGATTGTAGCTTGGTGTTACGTTTCTTTCTCTTGCGAGATCCCATTGGTTACATAAAAGTCCAGAAGATCTGGGATCTTATTGGGGTCTGACGGCCAATAGGTTGGTGTACCCGTTGAAAGGAAGGAGTAATTATTTTCCTGTATGAGATTAGCCAACTGGCTACCTTTTGTTGCGGTTAGTCAACATCCCCACATTGTATGCTTACAGTTAAAGTCTCCGCCTGCAACAAATTAATGCCCTAGCGTCTGGAAGAATTCCTTGAAATTTTCTTTTTGATGTTGTGCCGTGGCGGGCGTGCTATGTGACCCTCCGCATTTAACACATACATAAGGTTTAGTACAATAAGCTTTAGTATGACCATATTGCTGGCAGCGCATGCACTGTGATATACCTTTTACTTTTTTAGGTGCTTCAATAGTAATTAATTGATTTTGTATTTTTTTTACCTTATAGATACTTTTATTGCTTTGTGCTGGCTCTAGGTCAACAAAGAATAGGTTTAAAGGTTCGTTTGTTATTCGTTTTCTTGCATTCATAATATTTCTGACTTGATGTCCGTCTTTACTAAGTTCTTCTTTAATGCTTTCTGTGGTAGTTATAAAATGTAAGTGCTTTAGTACTACCCTATAGGCACGTTCATCCTTTGGTTGAAATGTATGGTGCACAATTTTGTTTTTTTTTTTACTGTATTGTTAGCTAGAATTTTTGTGCTGTACTGCTCTATTACTGTGATTTCGTTTAATTTGTTTATCATTTGTTGGTAATTTAATACGCCATCGACAAAAATTGGCGGGGGTAGTGGGACCTTATTTTCTACTTGTGTTGTGTTAGTTTCTTCTACCACCGCATCTGTTAAATGACTGTATTGATTTTGTAGTAAAATATTTGATTGTTGGGTACATTTATTTTTCTTCGCTTGGTTTGTTTTACTTTTTGCCATGGGTTTTCTTTGGAGATTTCATTGGGGTTTTCTTCTGTTTCATCATCGCTGGTGGAGGTCAGTCTGTAGTACTGGGGTTTGTTGTTAGATTGCTGCTGCTGAGTGGGATGGGAGTGGTCTGGTGGATTAATGTAATGTTGCGGTATAAAAAAGTTGCAACTAGTGGGTGTTGATTGACTTTGTTGTTGATAGTTGTAATACTGTATGGGATTATTATATGGTACGCCGTTTTGGTTGTCATTAACTCCTGAGCCATTATACGCTGGTAACATTTTGACTTTGTTTAATGAAATTTAATAGGTAAACTCAGTTACCTTTTATTAGGTATTCTAGCATTTATTAACCGCTAGTGGTTATTAGTTATTATGTCCGTTAGTTGTACAAAATATTTAATGTTAGTGTAATAAAAATATGAAAGTAATTTACTTGCCGTTCGGCCAGCTGTTTATTGTGTATATAATCGTTATCACTTGAACTTTCATGCACTCGGAGCAACGTAACTCGTCTATCCGCTTCAAAAGTTGCTTTTAAGACCGCTTAGCTTATTGTCTCGAAAGGCAAGGAGGACATTTTGAGTATTTATTAGGTCATTAAAGCAATGAATACCTAATAAATATTGTTAAAGTTCATTGATAAAATGTTAATTTACTAACCTTGTTTTCATTAGTTATTTGTTTGCGTTAATAAATTATTGTTTGTTGGTGGTTTGTGTTAATAATTTATAAAGAAATTAGTTAAGGATAAAAAAAACAAATAATTCTAACCCAACTTGTGGAGATTTGTGCAAGTATAACTTGGTGGTATAACTGGTTGCCTATATCGCACCAATAATTTTATTTTTTTTTCATTTAAAAGTACACATAGGGTAAATGTGTAACTAAGAAAGAAGAACCCGGTATATTGTGTCAAAAACGTTTTAGCGTATTACCAAAATGAAATTCCATAATAATACAGGGTGATTACCGAATGGCAAATATAATAGGGGATCATTGTTGAGTCGTAAAACTTAGTGCTTACTACTACTTACTCATACAATTTACGCCTACGAATTCTAGTTGGGTTTAATATCAAACTATGCAGGGTGTTCTATGTCAACAAGAAGATATACTTGAGGATACAGATCATTTCTAATAAAAAACTATTACTATTTTCTTGATTTTTTGAAACACCGTCACATTATCCAAAATTCCAAGTAAATAAGAAACTGGAAACACCATATGAAAGAGCATAACACTTCCTATTACAGAACTTTTACACAGTACTTTGTTATAGTATTAAATTATAATCTATTAAAATCACGAATTGTTGTTTTTTATTAATTTGTTGTTTGACTTTCTCTTGCTGTAAGTTCATCAGATGAAATTAATGGCTCAACAAAAAGTTTAAAAAAGATATAAAGCAATGTTGTCAAGAATCAAGAAAACCTAAATGTATCTGAAACAGTTAAAAATCGGTCACTTATTTCTATGACCTTTTTTTGTTGGAAATGAGTTCATCAAGTATCTTCCTCAACCTATGGTAAGATCACTTCACGAGGAGACGAATTTTTATTAATCTCGCCGATTCGATTCATGACCAGCATTTTTTCAATGCAAAGGAAAATCTCCGTAATGTTTTGTTCATAAAATTTATATTTAAGAAAGTTGTAGTTTATTGTTCAGTTATAAACATAAAAGGAAACCCCAGTATCACAAAAAGTAAACGATGTGCTCAGTATTAAAAATTTTCATTTTAAAAATATCCAAAACACTATCTTTTAAAATCATTACCATTGGTTGTGACGTCAATACTCGTATATATCAAATATGAATTGTGGTTTGTTTATGTAAAACACTACTAATTTATTACTTGAAGAAACAATGGCATACAAATCAAACAACCCATATTATGTTATTTATACGAGAATTGACGTCACGATATAGACGACTTGTTTCGGCGCCAATTTTTTTTTAATTAAAGAACTAATTATTATTGGAAAATGTATCTGGCTAGTCAAATCACATCAATGAAACCATGGTTCATCAATTTAAATTTACAATTTTGTAACAGTCTTTTCGCACACTCACTTCTGAGAGAAGGGTCTCCAAATTTTTTCTCATATCGAATAGATGTTGTTAAGGGACGCCATTACATTTTAATTTCTTGGCCAGAATGTAAAAAATGCCAATGATCAATAAATAATTTCGAAACACACATAATTAATAAATGATAATAATTTATCGAGGGTGCTGTGTAACGCAAATCGACTTGACGGAAGCGTCAGATTAGTAATAATTAGTGCAACTTAATTTTTTTTTCGTCAATTTTTATAAAAAAATTACATGTGGCAACAATGTCAATAGAAACTTGAAATATGTTTATGAAGTTTAGTGAAAACTGCCTGTCGATATCTTTTTTCGTTCTCGAGTTGTAAGTTGTTAAAATGTGTCAATTTATAGATGGGCACCTTGTATAGTAATCATTAGAAGGAGCACATAAGATTTCAACAATAAGGAAATCGGAAATGTAAAAAGAAAAAGCAAAGAAGAAATACACACTACAAAGAATATTTGTCACAAGTATTTTACAAGTTGTAATCATTTTAATTACTCAAGTACAGGATTGATACCAAATTGTACGTCGTAACTATCACACATTGATCTTCTGATCTCCTAATTATATCCCAAATTATATTCTGTTAAATTTATTGAAATCACTTACAAAAATTGAATTGATAAAATTTTAAAATAGTTATTTACATTACAGTGTGGAAAGTAGGATTTTACGGCGCGACAGCTTTATTTGAGGAACGAGTCCGAAGGGAGCGCCGTAAAATCACTTTACAGACGAAATTTGTAGGTATAATATTCTTTGGCCGATGATCAACACCAAAAAGTAAAAAAAGAACAAAGCTATTTCTACTGATTTTAAGTAGACCTGGCTGTTTAACCATTTTGAATATATATGTGTCAATTCATTTGTTTAAGTGATGTATAGATGGCGCCATCAATATAATCATCAATAAAAAAACTTAAATGCCGCCTTATTCTGTACATGATCGTGTTAAGTGTGGTGTAAAGTAAATTTCTTAAAATCAATTTATCGGATTTTATATTTAATTTATTTTTAAAACCTTCCCAAATAGCAGATAAATTGGCTGCTACTTTACCGCATAGTAGCCGTACTTTACCGCATAGTAGCCGTACTGTGTGTAAAAATCAAGTTTCAACACAAGTATGAACAACTGAAAAATGTACTTTACAGTTCAGGAGACCAAAAATGTATTTTTCTGTTGTATTAACCACTGTAAAGTGCAATAAAAATGTTTCCACTTAAAAATGTTTTCCACCGTCACTCATTACTTCTGCTGCATACTTAGTAGGTATACTGGAGACAATTAGGAAACCGTTCTATCTACCTTTCTTTAAACAACAAATATGAGTAGCTGCTAGGTTTCTTTTTCTCAAAAATTGAGAAATGCTGTTGTTCATACAAAAATGTTCAAAGGCCCCATTCGATTTTGGGTACTCAAAATTGGAAGAGTCGTGCTTTAAGTCACCTTTGGATACCCATACATTTTTAAACAGTGACATATCATTAATGTGTAGCTTCTTGCAAACAAGTAAGGCATACTTAAATATAAAACATAGTTTAGCCTACTGTTGAGACTACTGAGAACTCAAACTAAACATAAACCCTTTCTAGGCCCAAAAAGTTATGATTCAATTTAACGAGACTAAGTTTAATAAATAACCGTAACCTGACAATGCCACTTTTAACCGGAGGTATATTTGCCTACACTGATACTCTTCTTGTTTTTAGACGAACATTGATTGTTATAGTTTTGTTTTCCAAGAAATTCTTTAATTTTTGCATTTGAGAAATGTAGACCTTTCGTCTGGACAGACCCGCTAATAGTACAGGGGGTATATTTTGCATATTGCGTGTCTATGCGTGTCTATGCTTGTCGCAACAAACGCATGGAGTTTCGATGATTGTGATTTCTCATTATTTTAATAAGATACAGAAAAGTCGCGTACCCTTTGCGCAGTATTTTCACTATTTGACTTATGAAATGGAAAAAAATTGAAAAGTATTTAGAATTGGCATTCAATTAAATGTTTTTTTGCAGGCTTGATTCTGTATGGTATTTGTGCTTAAAAAACTTAAGGTCATACTTGAGTTTCCTTAAGACGTTCTGAGGAGGATTTCTTCTATAAGCTACCTTAAGTTGGTATTTATCAACCCTCTAATCTGCATCTAAGAGCGGTCTTGATTCCAAGATTTGAGGAATTGAGTAAACGTAGTTTTAGAGGAACATGAAAGTAGCGCAATTCTTGGTCGTAGGCAAACAAAAAAAGAAAACTGGAATGGAGGGAAAATGAAAAGTTTGTAATCACTGCATTTCTCAATAATTGCCTTAAGTCTTTGTCAGGTTCACCAAAAGCAAGATAATGCTAAAAGTAGAAAGCTTAATGGAAAAACAAGCCAAAACGAAAGCAGATGGATATTTGACGCAGTAAAAGTTATTTTTCTAGTTATAATATTAGATTAGGCTTTAATTATTTTTTTAATACGTAATTGTCATTGTAACTGTTACAGTATTTTCTTCTTAAAATTATTTCAAAGTATAGTTTCTGTTATTTTTAAATGATGTACTTCATCAGTTTTCTCATATGATGGCAAATGATCCCTGTTTTGAATTGTGTGCGGAATCTTTGAACCATACTGTATTTTTATAATAAATGATATATTGCCGTAATTCCTGATTAATAGCGAATTCACAAATGTGAAAAAAATGTTATGCTTCTATTTAAAAAAATGTAATGATGTCATGGCGTTGCCATGGTAACCGCCCCAAATGTGAAAACTATGTCAAAATGTGGATTTTAAAATTCCTACCTGACCTGTTTCAGCGCTTTTCCAAACTATTACAAGAAACCCTTATTTTGTGCGGAACTTTTGTAACACACTGTATATAATAAACGTTCAGTTCTGATACATAATAGTGAATTCTCTCAATAATCATTTACCACATTATTGCTTATACAGAATATAACTTGACAAACAGTTGGGTTTTTTTTGGAGGAAATGTTTATAACTTACAACAATTTACTATACAGATTCTATTCTTTAACTTTTGGTTAATTATTTGGAAATATTTGAGTACTAGTTCAGTTACTCTGGCACTTTTCGGAGACTGTTCACCTACCTGTAAAATAATCGCTTCGGACTTTTCGTTCAGCGATAAATTTTCTACAAAAAGGGTATTTTAAAATTTTTTTAATTTATTATTAATTACAGTAAAAACTGCAAAAAAAGTTTTTTAATTTCTTTTATATCTATTGGTGAATTTCAATAATAATACGTGCCCAAAAGCTAAACAAAATGAGACGCGTTTCGTTTCAAAATCATTATTATTAGTTTTGTTATAATAATTTTTAAAGATGAAATTTTGAAGTCTTATTATATCCAGATACGAAATTATTTTACAGAAATATGGTTTCGGTGAATTTAAGAGTATGGTGATTATTTATCGTTTCAATAAAAAAACAATTAAATTTTGGAATTTTGTCACTTTTTTTTTTAAAATTAGTTTTTGTTATAAACAATCTACACACATAAAATCGTGCCCCGGTTTGTCTGTCTGTCTGTATGTTCGTCTTGTCCTCCGAAAAGGCTGAACCGATTTTGGAGATCGATACGTCAAATTGTTCAGCAGGTCCAGGCGATGATCTTAGGCGAGGTCACAAGTTGACTTTTCCTTTGACCTCTGACCTGGAGCGATGACCTCACGTCCTTAATTTTAGGTTTGTCTAGATTAGGCCCATTTTCAAATGGGTTTGGTTACTAGTTGAAAATATTACGCAATATTATGGAACAAATGATATAAAATAAATGGGAATCGATTCGTATTAAAAAAATGTAAATTAACAAAAAAATATGGCATTTGTTCATATAGAAGCCGAGATATAAACAATTTACATTGTTATTGTTTATTTGGTAACTAAAGAATATTGTGATCTAATACATTGTCTTTGATATACTGGGTGGGCCAACGCCGATCAAACAGAGCCAATTGCAGCCACATCGATAATTTAAAAAAAAACTCAGACCCGTCAATTTTATTTCTGAGGGGGACATTTTTTCACCCTGTCGACATTCCAGTATTACCTCTGGTTTTAACGGAAATGACGGCATATCAAACTTTTTAAATGGCAACTCACAGTTTTTTGTACAAAATCGGATAGACGACAAAAGGTGCTTTTCAAAAAACTACACATGTTGCTAGTTTTATTTCGCCGTTCGGCTAGAACAATCGTACAAAAACCCTTAGAGGGCCCATGATTTTACGAGTATTATTATTTAAAAAAACAAAAGATATTGCAGCAACAATTTAATAATGCAATTAAAAAAATTGAAAAGATGCCCCCCTCAGAGTTTTTTTTTAATTATCGATGTGGTTGCAATTGGCTCTGTTTCGTCGGGGTTGGCCCAATGTATTAGCAATCTAGCAACAATAGTTTAATAAGCTTAGGATTATTGGTTTTACAAAAAAATAGCAACCATAGTTCTCGGCGGGTAGCGCAACGTGATTCGGACAATTATCGTGAAGGCAGTTGCAGTTTGCATTACCATGAGATTGATTTTTACAAAGCTTTGTAGATTTTACACTATTATTTATGTACTTAAATTATTAACTTATTTCCAACGGAAATAAAAAAGACCAATAAGGTAGTGAGCATCGGCTGAAGCGCTTGGTAACTGTGCTCCAAATCACGTTACGCTACTCGCTGAGAACTATTGTTGCTATTTTTTTTTGTAAAAACTACTACTCTTAAGTTTCTTAAACTATTGTAGTTAGATTGTTAATATATCAAAGACAATACACAATTTTTTAGATGACAATATCCTTTAGTTACCGAATAAACAATAACAATTTAAGTTGTTTATATATCGGTTTCTAAATAAACAAATAACTTACGTTTTTTTTTAAATTTACATATTATCTTTAATACAAATCGATTCCCATTTATGTTATACCATTTGCTGCATAATATTGTCTAATATTTTCACTTGTTTATAACAAAAACTCATTTTAAAAAAAAGTGATTAACAATTCCAAAATATCTTTTTTTATTAAAATGATAAATAATTACTATATTCTTAAATTCACCGAAAGGATATTTCTGTTAAAAGTTGCCATTTTATCTGTCAGTCAATTACAATATAAAAATGTAAATAAAAAATCTGTCATAATTTGTAGCAAAGCAAATTTTATTATTCTGTAAACAATCCGTTAAAATTAAAAGTCTTTAAATCGTTGATATCTATGGTTACATGTCAAATTCGTAAATCTAATTGGTAGTTTATTTTATAAAATATCTTTAAATTTAACGGAAATGTTATAGAATACAGCCCAATCAACATTAAAAACAAAAACAATGAAGTTAGGTTACGTTTAATAATTTAAAAATTGTGGCGTGTTCACAAAACGGTACTTTTGAAAAGTGCGTTCACAATTATTGCATACCTTTTCTAAAAATATTAAATTATAATTTTATTAAAATTACTAAGTACGGTCGACGGAAAAGTTGTGTTCTAACTCTTGAATTAAACGGCGATTAACAATCTCAAACATTAACGCGCTCGCTTCGCTCACGCGTTAAAATATCTCGATTGTTAACCGCCCTTATTAATACACTCGTTTGTTAAATAATTATTTTTTGCAGTTTTTCACTGTAATAATAAATTAAAAAATTAAAAATTTTAAAATATCCTATTTTGTAGAAAATTGCACAACCCTCATTAATGACCAATAGTTAAATTAATTCATGAGCCATAACCATGGCAACCAACAAATTTTCAGGGAATTTGTGCAAGTAGACCAACCTAGCTGGATTTAATAAGTAAAAATTTTTTGTCAAATTTTATTAAATTAACAATAATACAACATACAGATAAATACTAAAACAAGTCACTTAAAATTAACAATTGAATTACTCAAATTCATTTTTTTCATTATTTTATTTTACTACTTCGACCGGTCCATCATATGTCGTCATGCAATGGCTGTGCTGTTATATTTTATGTTCTTATTTACCTTCTATATTGTTTACACACTTAATTAATATTATTACATGTGAACACTAGGGTGGGTAAGGGTTGGCATGTTTAGGTTTTAGTGGTTTTCCTAAACCTTGAAGTAAATGATTTGCCAAGACGAACCAATCCACTATTGCACACGGTTTCGTCATCACACTGTACAGGTTTATACTGATCTTCTGGGGCACCATACATAACGCTTACATCACAATACAATATTTGTGTAATGTACCATACGAATAAATAAATAAATTAAGACGTTTACCGTCATCATATAATAATCCCAATGGTTCCAAAATACAAGGAATTTCAGCTAAACCCAAAGCTCGCTTTAAAATATCATTAATGTTGTTGTGTCGAGAAAACCTACCATAACTTTTATTACAAGATAGACCATGATGACCAAGAGTATCAACTTTAGAACCACAATGACAAGTGTGGGGTTGGCAAATATTAGTTCCAATTTTTAAGAATGTGAAAATTTGAAGAGTTTGTTTATCTAACAATGTTCCTAATTATAATAACAAAGAATTAAATATAGTCTTGATACATGGAGTATCCCAACTACGTTGTAAACAAGGTTTTTCAAGTAAGGATTCGTTAGGTCCAAACATCTAATTCCTCAGCTAAGTACATAATCTCAAAGTTATTTGAAAAAATTGATTCAATGAAATAGCAGAAGCGTGAGTAGAAGTAAGAAAAGATAAAATGGCGATATCACTGACACAACGGGTTCCTAAACCACCAAATGAAACAGGTAGTGATGCATGTATCCCAGACGAAGAAGTAAATTTAATGTTCAAAATGTCTATTAAGGAATTACTAATTTTATCATCAAAAACTTACAAACATATATCTTTGAATTTCCAGAAAGGACAACAGCGCAAAAATTATTAAGTTTGGGAATCCAAAAACAACGACGCAACAATAATTGATTATTATTAATTAATAATTAAATCATCCAAATATCAAACATTGAGATGAGAAGAAAGTTTGTTAATAATAAGATGAATTGCAAGACTAAAAATGCCAGGACCAAGGGGATCACCTTGCTGTACACCAACACAAAACTGAATAAGTATGCCATTATATAAAAGATTCGAAGTTTGAGAATAACACTACCAAAAATATGGGAAGAGTTTTGGAATTTGATTTTTAACATGAGTTAAAAAAATATCACATTCAATTGAATTAAAAGCATTTTTTACATCTATTTTAACTAAAACTTCAACCGAATTATTTCAAGAAATAAAGCTTCTAACAGCATGTACTGCGGCTTCACAGCCATTTTCACACCGAAACCTAATTGAAGAGGTTTAAAAATTCTACTTAAAATATTAAAAATATAAGAACAACCTATTTTGGAAGCAAGTCGACGAAAAACAGAACTAACTGCAATTGGGCAAATACTAGCATTTTTTTTTTAGAAAGAGCACATAAAGAGGCACCAAAAAAGAGAGCTGCAAAACCTTACCTGAAAATAAAAAATTACAAAGATTTGTGATTTCGGATAAAAGATTTGGTCCTGCAACTCCGGAAGATTAACTTATCAGATTTTTTATATGTTGTGAAGAAATTCCATCCAAACCACTAGCAACCAAAGGGAAAAGACATTATTTCAAACTTGACTTGATCTTCAGGAACAATCATGGTATTTGTGAAGATCGATATGACAAAGGATGCTTTAAACGGAGTTTTCCACTGTTATGTAGACAGAATATTGGTTTGAAAACTTCTTGCTTTTATTAATAAATTTTGACGATTCGTAAAATTGGTGATGTTATTTTTAACTTTTGCAGTTAAAGACACATCTTTGCTATTAGTTTTTGGTGGTACAGAGAGAACTTTGTATGAGAAAAAGAATAGTTCTTCCCATGCTTCTACAGTGTTTATGGATACACAAGATGAATTATAGATGTTAATTTAGTAGCAACTTGGATACGTGCATTACGAGGAATTCTCTTGAGAATCAAAACATTTGATTTCAAATTACTTAATCTATCTATACAAATTTTTTTTCGTTCAAATTTGCAGAAAAGTTTTTTCTTTATGACACCTCGATAGATGAATCTTTAAACCATTTTACTATTGAAGATATTTGAATTTTGGCAAATAGGACACTTTAATTTTGGAGAAATTACTGTGAATAAATCATTGCTCTTGTGAATCTCATTTAGGTGAATATTTAAACCACGTCTTGATTCAAAACCTTTTTGATAAATGTGACACATTTGAAAAAAACTTCTGTCAAAAATTGATGAATTTTCCGAATAATGAGAACGGGAAATTTTGGAAGATCCAGAGTCAATAATGTCTTGTAATTACAAAGGGCTTCTGACACATCTTGTTTGGGAGAAACTTTTTTAAAACTTAGTTTATTAGGTAGAGAAGAAGCGCAATGACTGTTTGACATTGACACGAGTTTTTTTATCAAGTATTGTAATTAACATTACCTCTGGAAAATACTTCAGAACTAATGGTGGTATTTGAATTAACAACAACACGTGATTCAGAATCATTCCTCATACGTTCCACTATCCGTTGATGATGTTCTGCATCCATTTGTAGATAGGGACGTATTGAATGCGCATTACTATGATAAATTTGAAACGGCACTAGCTTGTATGGAGTGATTTGTGACCTTGACCGCTTTTGTGTCGATTCCAATTTTCTGAGCTAAAATATTCATCCAAGTTGAAATAGTGTTACGTCCTATAGGCATATTTTTGTACCAGCTTTTAGAAGAAGCATTGTGTCAATTTGGGTTTGCTGTCAAAAATAATCTCTCTGGTAATAAATCTTGTCCTTTTTTCCAAAAGTTTCTTAAACAAACTATAAAAAGAAATTTTATTGCTTTATAATCAAGAAGCGTTGATATTACCGAACTGGACATAAGTCTGGAGAATTTGCATTAGAAATTAACCATTTGCTATCAGCTAACTTTTTGACAGGTTTTCGTAAACACAGGATTGTACTCTAGGCGACCAGTACTGACACCCTTGTTATCCTTTTCTTCTGGTGGAAACGACATGTGGAACGCTCTCCTCCCCTCTACGCAAGTTCGTAGCCGGCAATCAAAAAGAATTTTTGTTGTAATCCCGATGGCATATTTTCATTGCACATTTTGACCATTTTTTCTATTTCTTGTTTGCTTACAGCAGCTTCTTTCCTTGGATTAGTTTGTAAATTTTTCCGCTTGGCGCAGTAAATTTGACGTCGGACGTTGCGTTCGTTATAGTAGAATTCCTGTAGTTGTTTGGCGGTGGAGTTCCACATAACCTTTACTACCGACTCTTTATAGTCTTCCCCAACCTTCCGCTTCATATTGAAGGTCCAGCCTTATAGTATATCGCTAACTCAACCTTTGAGGTTGACTTTTCCAACTTGTACTTTCAGAAACACTGAAACTGACACCAGACGGAACTCTAGCTTTTCTTGGTGTTTTCCGGCGTTATAGAAACCACTGCTTCGTCAATATTTGCCAAACTTTCAACTCCAAAGCATGACATTCTTTCACACAATTTTACCAAAATTTTTGTTGTTGACAGTTTTGTTTTTGGTTGTCACGGATATGTTACAATTTGATATTGTTAATAAAATTTAAAAGAGAAATGGATTTCTTTTTCTTTTGTCGTTACGATTTTCTTACCGAATTTCATTCGAGCATTAATTATTATCCGGAAATTTTGTTTCGTGCATTCCAACACAAGTAGAACGCGAGTGCAAATTAATAGAACGTTGTTAGAATGCACTCAAAAAATTTCCGAAAATAATTAAGCTCTTATGAAATTATAAGTGAAAATTTATCGTTGAACAAAGAAGTCTTACGACTTTTTCTCTAAAACTTGCAGAAAAAAAGATACAGAGAAATGTACAGTAAAATCCGCGGTAAATTCTTAAGAAATTGTTAATTAATTAATTAATGGAATTGGACAAAACTATTTTTCCCATTCCTGCATTATTATTTCAAAGAAATTTGCACAATTTTTTGCAGGTAGGCGAACAGTCTCCAAATTCCTTATTTTTCAGGATTACTGGAATATACAACGCACTATTAAATTGTCAATTTAACAAGTTTTTAGAATTCATTTAAAGTTCAGGTTTCATTTAAGTACCTTTAAAAATGTAACTCCTGCATAACTGGGCAAACATTCAAATAAAAATAAAAATGGAGTTCTACACAGTTTATGTAGGTACATATTAGCACTGTTAAACTTATTAAAACGGTACTTTCTCTAAGGAAGTGATTTATTTTGTAGTGCAAGCAAAAATACCGCTTGTATGTGACAAAATTCAATAAATTTTAATGTTCTTGGTATTAGCAAATCCAAACTTTACGTCATTTATGACGTACAATTTACTTAAGGGTGCCGGTACTGTAATGCATATATTTCTTTCCAGGCAAGAGATACCTTGATGGAACGTGGATGTCAAATATTAAGAAAAGATGGATTGTTAGACGAAGAAGTGTTTGAACAATCTAAAAATACGGACTCCTTGGAAAAAAGCATAATTCGTTTGGAAAAGATTGTTGACAATATAGAAGCAACACTTGCCCGACTTGTTGCAGATTTTTATGGAAAAACAAGGTAAATTTTACAATTTTATTACTGAATTTTTGACTTTAAGCCGCTAATAGACTTTTAAAAAAATGAAATACAATAAAATCATCAATATTATTCGTGAAAGTATTGATTGGAGTAGTGTAAACAGCACAACTCTTTGGTTAATTTTCTAGTTCAATGTAAAGTAAGTTTTGCTTCATCTATGTTGCATACCAAGATGCTGCAGAAACTCGGTTTTGCTAAGAACTATCTACATAACATTCTGATTTATGTAAGTCTGCAAACATTACAAAACTAAAAACGTTACATGGAATGTAATTATAAAAGCTGTTTTATTTTTTTTTACCTTTACAAAACACTCTTGTTTAATGTATTTTGCAGTGAATAATTCATTTTTTATTTGAGAATTCCCCTTTCCAATTCCAGTCGGCGAGAGCTTACTTTTAAATATATATTTTTCCACTAAATCACTGCGCAGGCAGATAAATATTTATAATTTTGCGAATCGATTGTTTTATCTTTGCTTCTACTTATATTTTATTATCTCTAATCAATATGTTATGACTTGTGCGAGCGCACACCTACTCTCGATTCATTGTACAAATTCCATGTACTCTGCATTCATATTGATTAATTAACTAATGAATGTTAATCTAAGAGCTGAGGCCAAAATTATTGTTTATGATTGTCTGCTTTTTAGGAGCTAATTCATTTTTCTGACTTAACGCATGCGTAGCAAGCTGGCTTTGTCTAGTTTATTATAGTTCTTCTCCAAAGATTTCGTTATTTTCTTTAGATGTTATTAATAACCACATTTTCCATGTATTACTACTCTTTGTTTCAATAACTAAATTGTATTTACTATACTTGTCGCGACAAATGCGTGGAGTAGTATTGCGGCGTTGGCTACTGTCCGCCGTACTTGTCAAAACGTGTCACTTTTTTAACCTATGGTGGAAATTTGACGTCGCCGTACCGGTATGGCATATTACGTTTTGCGAATTTTGGCTATCTTTGATTGATATAATATAAGTATCACTATTCCCAAAATACATGTATTTTTTTGACACGTTTAAGATTTCTCCCCAAGGGGAAGATGACACCTAACAATCGCCATACTTGCATTTTCTTGCCAGGAATATTACTGGCGAGAGTTTTGTCGTGGGGCTCATTATCTTGGTCTAATAAGTTCAATTATTAAGGTAAATTTGTTCAAAATCAATCAAAAGTCTATGCGAAATAAAACAGAAAGGCAATACAATAAACTTTAAAACGACGCTCAGTACTTATCAGCTAAAATCCCCTGACGACAATGTGTTAAATGCTTAAACATCATTTCATTTTAACTTTGTTCTTGTTGTGGTTTTGGAATTTACGAATACTTCATTAGTGTTTAATTTTTGCCCTACGTTCTCGTGATTTTTCACATTGCAGGTGACAGACAAATGACAGACCATTCCAAATTAGGGATCGCAAGAGTCATTGCTCCAATAAAGTAGTTCACTTAGGGATAGTGATGAATGACAAAGCGTTCGTTGTATTATCGACGTTCTGGGTGTTTTAGAGGTAAACAATATTTATTAAACCAAAGCAGAAGGATTTTTTTCAGAATATTTAAAAAATATTCCCGATTCTGTTTTTCAATTCTTTGATATTCAGGTTTGGCAATAACTGTTATTTACTACTAAGTCAATAAATTTATCTAAATAATAAAATAATCAGCGTCGTTTCCCCGTGTAAGGATTTTAAACCGCGTTTTTCCAAGAGCCGTCACCAGAAACCTTCACATTGAAAACGGATTATTCACGCTCTTCGTTCTTTTTATGTTCTTCTTCAACGGCTTTTTAAAACTTATTTGCTTTCCAAAACTGACTCAGTAGCTGAATGAACTGGTTTAACAATTTTTTGTACGTATTTTTGTCGTAAATATCCACTTCATGTAGTATTTGTCTAATAATTTTCAACAAACGCAAGACCATAATTTTTTTAAGTAAAATGTGTGTCTTACGACATCTCGTGTATAACAGGGACACGTGTGAATAGTATAAACTAAGAAAAATGCCAACAGTTAACTGTAACGACATGTGAGTGTTAAAGTGCAAAGCGCGTCTTGTACAGTTGTATACCGCACTTAAGTATACACCTCTGATGAGCTCATAATAAGAGCGAAATGCTGCATCAGGTGTTCTTTCGTTGCGTGTGTGCTTCTGTACAAGAAATACTTGACTTTATCGACACACGTGTGTTTTAAGCATAATTTTTTTATTTACTTCATATCCAGCGTAAATAAAAAAGTTTTGAATTTATATGTCAGCTGAATTTCAAAAATTTATCAGTAAAATAAAAGTAAGTTTTGATAATAAAAGAAAAATAGTATTGGGTTGCCTAAACAATCAACATTCCTGCGTTTTGACAATAAGGCTGAAAGTAAAGTCATTAATAAACAAATAAAAAGGTTTATTCCCAAGGAACAGCTTCGAATGATATTAAAACTAAATTAAATAGTATAAACTAAGAAAAATGCCAACAGTTAACTGTAGCGACATGTGAGTGTTGAAGTGCAAAGCGCGTCTTTTACAGTTGTATACCGCACTTAAGTATACAGCTCTGATGAGCTCATAATAAGAGCGAAATGCTGCATCAGGTGTTCTTTCGTTGCGTGTGTGCTTCTGTACAAGAAATACTTGGCTTTATCGACACACGTGTGTTTTAAGCATAATTTTTATTTACTTCATATCCAGCGTAAATAAAAAGTTTTGAATTTATATGTCAGTTGAATTTCAAAAATTTATCAGTAAAATAAAAGTAAGTTTTGATAATAAAAGAAAAATAGTATTGGGTTGCCTAAACAATCAACATTCCTGCGTTTTGACAATAAGGCTGAAAGTAAAGTCATTAATAAACAAATAAAAAGGTTTATTCCCAAGGAACAGCTTCGAATGATATTAAAACTAAATTAAATAGTATAAACTAAGAAAAATGCCAACAGTTAACTGTAGCGACATGTGAGTGTTGAAGTGCAAAGCGCGTCTTTTACAGTTGTATACCGCACTTAAGTATACAGCTCTGATGAGCTCATAATAAGAGCGAAATGCTGCATCAGGTGTTCTTTCGTTGCGTGTGTGCTTCTGTACAAGAAATACTTGGCTTTATCGACACACGTGTGTTTTAAGCATAATTTTTTTATTTACTTCATATCCAGCGTAAATAAAAAGTTTTGAATTTATATGTCAGTTGAATTTCAAAAATTTATCAGTAAAATAAAAGTAAGTTTTGATAATAAAAGAAAAATAGTATTGGGTTGCCTAAACAATCAACATTCCTGCGTTTTGACAATAAGGCTGAAAGTAAAGTCATTAATAAACAAATAAAAAGGTTTATTCCCAAGGAACAGCTTCGAATGATATTAAAACTAAAACTATTTTTTATTGATGAATTTTCAAAAAGACCCGTTTTCAAAAGCACCAACCTGTATGCGACCATACTTGCAAAAGCTAAACTACAACAAATAACAAAATCACCACAGTACAAAATTTGTACCATACAAGGTCCATGCACATTGTGCCGTTGAATATCATCATACTAGCAGTATTATCTTTACTTTCACGAATTACTACGAAATTTGCGTTTATGTGACCTTGACAAACGGCCTAATTCATCTTTACTTTTAGAATAAATTTCTTTGTGAAACTCAAGAATTTGCGCTAAACACACTAAACTTTTGAACAAAATTGGATTTATTTTTATCAGTGAGCGCACTGCTTATAAAATCACTGACTTGTCCCACATGGGACACCCGTTATAATAATTCAAGATACATCAAGCGAAACTAAATCATCACAATGAGCGCATTCAGGAAAAAAAGCTAAAAAGCGCTAAGTTTACACGCTTTTCTGCAGCGCTTGAAACTAGGTGAACGTTGTTTTTATGTTGTTATGGGTTATCTGTCATTTGACAGCACGCCGGTAACTAGTTAACTTTAAAAAAATAGTGTACACTGATAAAGGAACAACATGGCGAAAACTCTAAAAACTTAGGTCAATGATCTCAAAGATTTTTCCTTCAAATTCTAACCTCATTTTGCTGTTTATGTTTATAATTTTTTTAAATTACATTCGATCGGGGGTTGAAAATGTTGGTTGGTAGGTTACAGTTATTAACACGTTTTTAAGTTATAGGTTTTTATGTGATCAGAAGTATTATTATTACAATAATAACTTTGACTTATCGGTCCGTTCGTGCTCCAAGAATAGCACCATTCGACTCAGCACGATATAATTAACTTGTACACAAAAATTTCAGATTAATAGGGATTGGGGCCGATTACTTTCCATACCCAACATTCGTTCAGGTTGTAACCGCTGCAGCGCTGAGGTTCTCTGAACGCACCCATTGTTAGAAATTAAATGTGAAACCGATAAAGATAAACTACAATCTCACGTCAATTAGTAAATACGCTATTGGTCACAGAACACATTTTAACTAATATTATTAGAAAAATAACCTTTACAGTAACTTTTAGATCATAGCATATTCTAGGGCGGTTCTATAACGTTAAAGACTTCATGTTGTACCTGAAAAAATTAAAATTTAAAAGACTAAACTTACATAAGTAATGGAAGACAATCCGCCATAATAAAAATTTAAATACATATCAAGTTTCCCAAGGATCGGTTGTCGGACCAATCCTATTGATGATCTGTCAAGTTTGAATATTCACAGTAAAATTACACTTTCATTCGCAGATGAAAACCTCAAACGAAACCTTTTTCAAGTTTAATTAAGGAGGGAAACATTGTATGACTCAAATACCTTAAATTGGGGTGCAATAATCACCAATTATGAAAATAACATATGATTGAAATTTTTGTGCAGTTTTAGACAAGTTAAAATAATCTGAATACATTAATTCACTGTCCAAAATAGCTGTCCTTCACATGCTATACTTTTATAATCTGTAGAACTGTTGATGTGGAAAATTATAAAAATGTGGCTCGTTAATTATAAGAAAATTATCGTCATTGTAACCGAAAATATTTTATAAAAAATATTTAAAAAGTTAGTTTTTTAAATCAGAACTTTAACATATTTCTCAAATTTTAGTCTCAGGTTCAATAAGTAACTTTTTCGGAAACGAATTTGAATAAAAAATTTTTCATGATTTCAATTTTTTATTCTAAAATGTATTAAAAATGGTTGTTTAACTATTATCACAATTTTCCAAAAACTTGTATTTTTTGACATGTTCAAGCCTTCGTCCCAAGGGGTATTGCATTGCATTCTCGTGCAAGAAATATTACTGGCTAACTTTTCCCATAGCCTTGACGTGGGGCAAATGACAAGATGATTTTGTTGCTAGCTCCTGGTCTAACAAGAATTAAAGTTGGTTACTTATTCGTCACAGTACGATATTATATTCTACCCCCTTTTTTAGTTATTCGTATGGTACATTTTAATAATTGTATTGTTATGTAAGTGTTATGTATGGTGTCCCAGAAGATCAGTATAAACTTGTATAGTGTAGTGACAAAACCGTGTGCAATAGTGGATTGGTTAGTCTTGGTAAAGCATTTGCTTCAAGGTTTAGGAAAACCACTAAAACCTAAACATGCCAACCCTTACCCACCTTAGTATTCATATGTAATAACATTAACTAAAAGTGTGTAAACATTATAGAAGGTAATAAAAACATAAAATATTACAGCACAGTCATTGTATGACGACATATAATGGACTGGTCCAAGCGCCAGTCACGACAATGACGGAAAAAATAGTAGCTTAAAGAAGTAGTAAAACAAAATAATGGAAAAACAGATAATCAGGACAAGAATACAAAATATTGCTGAATTTCAGATGTCCTTTAGATTCGTAAGCCATAATATAGCTTCATCCGTTAAATTATGAATGTTTGGAAACCCTCCTTTAAACTTCGTTAATTGACAATCCTCTACCCCCCTATTTGGCGCCTAACGTTTGAATACACAGTAAACTGTGTACACTGCAAAGGGCAATATAAGGCAATCTCCAGTTTTCTGGAACTCTGCTTGTACTTATGGTCTCACTCTGTCGAATGCGTGATCTAAAAATAGAAAAAGAACAAACAAAGAAAGCTTAAACTATACAACGAAAAACGAAAAAATCATTTAACTCCAAAACTTCCGCCTCAACCGCCAAAACAAAAAAAAAGGTGGCCCAAATGGAAACTTTGAAAGAGGTTTTATACGACAATACTGTTCGTTAAAGCTGATCAGGAATTACATCATGTGTCTTTAGGAGACCCTTAAAACTGTAAAACCGTGAGAAAAAACGTCTAGACTGCCAGATCCTGTTCGTTTATTGGTGCCTGTAAACTTCACTATTTACAACACCTACTTACCTAACACCGAACAGACATCCCAAGACTTAGAGGATTTACTACGACAGCTACCGCGACCTTTCCTCTTTGTCGGGGCTTTGAACGCCTATAACTATTTATGACGATGTGCCATGGTGAACGTTTAACAACCGTTTTCCAACGTTTATGAACACCAAATCCTTCTGCGCATGGGACGTCACTCACAAGATCGCCCGATCCATATTAGATCACCTACACGACCATTTCTTAAAAGGTGACTGCTTTTGAATGCCAATTAGAACAGTTACAAAAAAGCTCTGGTAGTCCCTAAACTGCCTGGTTCTAGTGAAAAGGTAGTGGAAATCCTAAGGTCAACTATCATCCGTGGTAATGATAACAACATACCTATATTAGGAGGTACCGTACAACGCCGGTTCCATGGTCAACCCAACAAGTACCGTGCCAAAATACATTAATCTGTAACCACCCCAAAGAATTTTTTTATAGTGGACGACTCAATGAGCGTAATCAACTGCGCATGGTATTCTTTTGTAATCCGATGTTGCAGAAATGATAAATACGTTGACGTATCTAAGCCTGTGGAAAGAAGATAAGCTTAGTATGGGTACCGAGTCATAGCGGCATTCCTGGAAAGCAAGCGCACGAGGTAGCGGACTTGAACACGATCGACGCGACGCTAGTATTCATACTCCAGATACTATGAAGACGACTTAAATCAATACAGAAACGACAGGATAAATTTAGAGAAATAAATAACCACCTAGAAAAAATTAAAAGAGACTTGAGAAAATAAAAATGTCCCGTTAATTTGATCGGATGGGATTGGCCGATTGGGTTAAAGTGGCACGCATGAGAATAAGTTACCCTGTACTTATCTTGTCGGACTCGCTATCCTGTGATTTTGTAATATGTAAATCATTTTCTATTTCATTGACCTACAACAAGAAATAGAGGCCACGAACATTAGGAACTACATATCTACATCAAGAATGACATCCTGCTCACAAACAAAAATTTGATTAGTTAGAGCATCCATAACCGTGTTAGTGAATTATCGTAACCAAGGGGTATCCAATCGTTGGGTTGTTCTGTTATTTTGTAGTTTTTATCAGTTCTTTTTTTGAATTATACGTACTGACACTAACATTTATATTTTTTAAACCAACTCAATTTTATCTATGCCACTGAAACGGATCTCACGTCATTTTTTAGGATATTCGTTTGTGACGTACATGTAGTCCGTGGTCTTTGCAAGAAATACATGTGGACTTAAAAATTAAATTTAGTGACATACTTACTACCAAAGAAAGCATTTGTGACTTACTGAAATATTTAAAAAGCATGGAGGTTTTGGACAAACTGTTAGAGAGAGAGAAAGCAATATGTGCAATGTATTGCCATTATTGCATTTTAATGTTAAATAAAATAAAATTCATATTAAACATGAAAATAAGACTCTTTCAATTTTTATTCTGTAATTAAACAATCTCAAAATTTTGGATTCATAAATACAAGCGTGGTTTATAAATTTAACAAAGCTTTAATACCAGAAAATAAAACGCATAATTCCTTACAAATATTAAATGAATTTTAAGAACGTTGCGTGCACGACTTTACGCAACTAAAACTAACTTCGTTGGAATTTAATTCTTTTTAATACACAAATTTAATTATTCTAAACTTAAACTAACCTTGTTACACCTATACGTGACGTGTTCCGTGCGATCTTCGACGTGTTCTGGGCAGTGGCCTCTTGACCCGGAATCATTTCTTTGTTTAGTATATGACTTCACGTTTCTTCTCAGACTATTTACATTGTTTATAATTTCATTCTTCACCAAGCACTTTGTTGTTTATCAAACACAGTACGAATACGCGGGCTATTACAAATGCATGGGTTTCTTACAAATACGCTTCCTTTTGTTCTTTGTAAATATTTCCGGTAACTGGGTTAATTAAATTTATAAATATTAATTGTTTTACTCACGGTCTAAACTAGACACCCATCATTGTTCACTGCTCAAAACCGTCTCTCTCCTACTTTTACTTTGTTTTATCACGTAGTTTTTGGTGCAGTTTTTTTTGGTGTTTTCCCGTTTGTTAAAATTGTTAGAGTTTCATTCTTTTGATCAATTTTGGATACACACAGACCTTGTACATAATTTAAATTTTTAAGTTAAAAATGAAGTGGTAACATTTATCACTAGAATCTATGGAGTTTTTGTTTGTGTGCACAAAACAATGACCTGTAAGACATTTCCTTGTAGAAAAATTACACTAGCAACAAATTTAATTTGGATTTAAAATAATGAGCATAATGAATACTTGATACATTTTATTTAAGATTTAAAATATATATACATAGTGAAAATTCAATTTATTTTGAGAAGTAAAATTATGTACACAAATGAAATAAAATAATACAGGAAATAAAGATACTAAATTTTACGGTTAATAGAAAACTTAAGAATTAAAATGAAATTAAACATACACTAATAGTAATATTTTTCTTTTGTTTCGTAATTTTTTTGATATATACTGTATGTCATACCAAAATGAATGTTTTCAAAATATTTCCAAAAACGATCGATAAATTGCATTAAATCTTTAAAAACTTTGACAGTTAAGCTTTGATCCAAAATTTTTAATGGCTAAAACAGTGTGTCATAATTAGATTTCCTAGTGTTATTATTAACAAACAATTGATTTTTAATATCGACAAATCGTTTGCTTTCGTTTGATTGACAAGAAAGGTTTATTTCGGGTTTCATAAATTGGATCAGGGTGAATTCGATAGCTCAAGGTATATTGACTCCAATAAAAATAAAATACTACTGCCATCCGCTTACAAAAAACTTTTGATCATAAAGTTGATTGATCTCGTATTAATATATTTCAATACATGCTAGGATTAGTACAAAAATGATTAAAATTCTAGAAAGATGAAACATGATGGTCATTTTAATGCAAACTGTTGATTATTACATTATTAAAACATCTTTCAATTTCACATATATATATATATATATATATATATATATATATATATATATATATATATATATATATTAGCAATATATATTTACATACCTGTCGGCAAAGTTGCTAACATTTTCGTACGTGAACGCTTTCACGAGTCGGCACTAGATGTCGAAAAACTTATCATTTAAATATATATATATATATATATATATATATATATATATATATATATATATATATATCGTGCATTTAATAAAAAATCAGTATTTATGAAAACCAACTTTTGTTTATGTAAATTCTTTGGTTTTAATTTAATTATTTAATAATTAAAGAATAATACGATCTTCATTAGAGCTGGTTTATTTTAAACAAACTTACATGTTTTGATTTTAAAACGAAATTTATTTTATTTAATGTTAAAGTGATTTTGTAATAAAGATGTACGTTATTCTAGTTTATAGTTGATTATATGGAAATTTTTATTATACAGTATTTTAGGAGGAATCCGTACTAGCAGAGTTCCATCGCTAAATCGTGCACTATAAGTAAGCATTTTAATGCGTTGAATGGTCTTAAAGTACCTATAAAATTGACTCAAATTTTTAAGTTATTAGCAATGTTTTGATTTAAATTGGTAGAAATAAAATGGTACTTTGTCGTGGTTGTGATAGAATTTTGATTTTGTATTTATTTTTATTAATATTATGGTGTTATAAATATGCTATAAAAAGTACAAATTCAAACATAAAAAAAACTAAAAGTAAGTACTTTGAAAAAAAAAGTAATACTACAGCGACAAAGCCCCAAGTTTTGTCTTTCATAAAACATTAAGTGTTACTTTAAACATTTAAAATTAAAAGCTGTTTTAAAGGTACTTATAGTGCTTGGTTTAGCGATGGCGAGCTGCTAGTATGTATTCCACTTGGATGTATGTATTCATTAATTTGGGAATTCAACCTGAATAGTTAAAATCTTATACAATTCAATCTGCATTGAGTGTAGTATAAAAACTATTACTCTGAATGAGACAATTAAGTTGATGAACGCCTAATATCTCTAATTAAAATGTACTAATTTAATTTAAATTTTTAATTTAGCTGTTTACTAATTCTTGCATTAGATTTTAATCAATTCAGCAAAAGAAGTTTATATTCATCGCAAATTCTATTGAAAAACCAAAAATTATTAGTTGTTTGAAACTTACTCTGAATTCGACGAACTTATTTTCTGTTCTGTAACGTATATTTTAAACTAAAGTTTGTATTTTAGCTTTTATTTATGATTGTTATTCATAAACAAACGATCAACATTATTGACATTGTCAACTGTGAGTGGTATTTGTTGGCTAACAATTTGATACGAGAACGATAAATCAATAAGCAATATATCAACTATGAGGGGTAAAATCAATAAAAGATGACGCTCGTATTAAATGCCTATTTTAATAATGTTAATGTACGATCATTAGGGTGATAGGTGGAAGTTAAAGAAACAACCCAAACACGTACCTACTTTCAATACCCCCACAAAAATTGATGTGTTTGAAGTGAAAAATATTTTAGTTGCCAACAATGCAGTAATATGCAATTGTAGGTCTGCGGGAAAGACATTCTTGAAGGTTCACCCTGCAATTAACCTTAGAATGCATCAACTGCAAAGGACAACATTTGGCCATATGGCAAAATGGTTCTGTGTATAGGCAAGAATTTACTATTCAGAGAATTAAAACAAAAAAAAATTATCCAACCCTGAGGCTAAAAAGAAAATAGTACCCCAACCCCGCAGCAAACCACCTAATCTACAACCACCTATAGTAAAACCTCTAAATAACGGTCACTAAAATTTACTGCAAAACTGATCGGTATATGGAGGTGGCCGTTATTGGGAGGAAAAAACATTTATTTTTATGCGATATTTATTAAAATCTTTTAAGTATGGAACATAATACATTTCGCTATAGGGTGCTATATATCTGCATTAAATGTGCTGATGCAATACTAAATAATTAGACGATATAATAATGAAAGAGTTATACATATTGAATACATAATACATACATTTACATAATATGTACCTATTTTCTAATTGCTCGTTATACCTATTACAATAATTAATTACATACATATACATACCATTAAATTAAATTTTTGTGAAATATTTTTCTATTGAGGTTTGTTTTTCATTTTGAAGTATAGTTTGTAAAACAAAAGATTCGCATTTTGATAAAATTTGAAGTACTTCTACCGCTAGCTCACTCTTATCATTAGAAAATAGAAAACTTTGCACATCTCTTAGTTTTTCACACACTTCACCGATATCTTTAATGTTTGACGTAAAAACTTTGGATTCTTCACTACTTTCATTGTTCGAATCACAGCCTTCACTACGAGGTCTAATTCACTGATTTTATCTTGAATACTTAAATTGGGGCTTTCGGTCAAAATATCACAATCAATAGTTGCATAATTTTCAAGGCTTACACGTTGATTACCTTCTAGTAATACAGGAAAAAAACTGAGCTAGTGGAATTTTGTCTTCTTCATCGAAATCTTCTTGCAGGACCTTTTCCGAGAATTTGTTTTTTAAAATATCGTTAACTTGTGTTCTTTCAACACTAAATTTTTCAGCCAACTCTCTAGCACTGGTATTGAACTTTTAACTTTCCACAATTATATTAATTTTCTGTTTAAGAGACAAACGTTTTCTTTTTAGCGACATTGTAATTTTTCTGTACGTCTATATGTAACAGCACTGTTGAACATACTAACTCAAACTATGTACGCAAAATAGAATTTTTGGGGTAAGCTTAATGAGCCTTTTAATTGCATTTTCTCTGTAATGAGTGTCTATTGTAAATCAAACAAATTCTTTAAATCCGTTCTTAAATACCGGTAATTACTTAAGCCTCACACAATGAAACAATTATATATTATGCACAACTTGAACGCTAAGATGTTGTCTACTAATGACATTTCTTAAGAATGGCCAAAAATGGGAGGTAGAATTACATGTATTTTTCCAAGAAAGTTTACAAATAAGTGGCCGTGGCCGTTATCGAGAGGTGGTCGCTATTAGGAGGGTCATTAATATGGATATTTCCGTATAATTGGTTTTTGACTTGGAAAACTTGGCCGGTTTTAGAGGTGGCCGTTTTCAAGAGGTGGCCGAAAATAAAGGTTTCACTGTATTACTAAATCGCGAGTAAATTCAATCTCAAGTCAAGGTCTTACGTTGTCAGATATAGATTATAAAAAACGAAAGAGCACTGATATAGACAGTACAAATAATTATTTGACGAAAGTTGAAAAGAAAAGTGGCTTAAAAGTGAACTTTGCAAGGGGTCTACCTAAACATATGATATTATCCGAGATATAATCTGTGATATTCATGTTTGTGGTCCAAAGGATTTATTTATTTATTTGTCTTTGTCCAGAATATTTATTTACCTGTTATTTATTCATGTTTATTTATTTTTCTTCTACTGTTATGAGATTCATCTTATAATCAAAATTAGCTAACTGGCTTCATCTCACAAATGGTGGATTGAAGATGACTTATACAAAAATGATCACTTTCCAATTATTATAGAGACTAAAAAAGCGAGAAATCAGATTGGAACAGATTTCGGGAAAAACATTTTGCCCCAGAAACTGCAATAATAAAAGGTCAGAAATCCAAAAACTGCAGGTGGTTATTTTAAACGAGGCTTACCCTGGTTGTGTTCATAAGTTGAGCAGGCAAGGAAAGTGCGCTTAATAACTTTAGGGAAGAGCCCACTGTCACAAACTAAATTATCTTTAGAAAGGGGGAATCTAGGGGAGTCGTCCTGCAATGTAAAAAGAATCTTTAATTGATTTGTTCTTCGTTCAGGAGGGGCACCAAAAAACCACCATGTCGTTTTTTCAAGCAACGTTTCGTGCAGCAGAATGTGCACTTCTTCAAAGAAAATTGTCCGCCACGAAGAACAAATCAATTAAAGAAAACTTATAGGAGGAAATATTTACCTTTCATAAAACACGACAACTACATCAGACGCAAAGGTAAGAGATGTATGGAAAAAGGTCAAGGCTATGATTGGCAAGCTTTAAATAAAGATACTTACCTGTTTGAGTGTGAATAATCAACGACAGTTGGAAGACGTAAAAGGAATTACCTTAGCTTTAGCTAAGCAATTTGAAATTATTAGCTCATTGCTGAACTACCACCTAACATTCATTGACACGAAAGAAAAACCGATGGCCATTCTAAAGAAGTCTATGTTTACAACTCACCTTTCTCCATTCAGGAATTCGATTCGACTTTAAATGTATTCAAGTTATCTTTTTCCAGTTTCAGACACTATCTCATTCTAGAAATAGCGAAACTAATCAGAAAATAGCGCTTATGATTGGCGCATGCCTTGTTGCCTTGTGGCGGATACTGCATGGGCCTTTGCATAACAATCGTGATCATCTGTCTTACGTCATTTATCCCTCCGTCCAGGTAAAAACTGTAAAGTGTGAAATTACGAACATTAATTTTATATTTATTTTGAGTTGTCAAAGCTGTCAAATATAAAGTTCAATTTTTTTAGGTTAACCGTAACCTTGACGCATGCGCATTTTTAACAATTTACGTTACAATGAAATGTAATCTCACAATTTGGAAAAAGCGGTATAGACTTTCAATGCAGTTGTCAAAGAATCTTTTAATCTGTATGTACCTCTTGGGAAAAAAATGTGCCAGTAAGTTTCCAAAATGGTGTTCTCCGGAGCTAAAAGATTACATAATTAAGAAAAAGGTAGCACATAAATGTTTCAAATTATCTGGAAAGATAGAGGATTACAACAATATTTCTACTCTACGAGCCAAATGTAAAGAATTATCAAAATCAGATCTCTTCAATTATATAAATTCTGTTGAGCACTCCTTGAAAGCAAATCCAAAATCATTTTGGGCCTATCTAAAATCTCTTAGAAAAGATGAAAGTAATGTTATTTGATGATGAGGAGAGCTCGGTTGGTTGCGTCATTGCCAACATGTTTGTTAAATTTTTTTCTTCAGTATTTTGAATTATAATGTTGTTCGCCCAAGGGTGGAAGAGAGAAGTAGCTCTAAAGTTGACATCTCGTTCATTCAATATACTCTGTTTGAAACATATCAAGCATTGAGAAAGTTAACTAGTAAGAAGCCAATAGGTCCAGACGAAGTACCCCAAATTGTGCTAACAAACTGCAGAAAAGTCTTAAGTTATCCGCTTCAAATACTCTTTAACTGGTCTTTTAAATCAGGAGTCTTCCCTGATTGTGGAAATCAGCTTTCATTCAACCAATTCATAAGAGTGGTAATAAAAATGTTGAAAGAAATTACCGTTCCATTTCTATACCTTCTGCCATACCTAAACTTCTTGAAAAGCTACTACAAGAGAAATTATGCTCACTTATTTAAAACATAATTGTCAAACATCAGCAGGGATTTGTTAAGAGCCGCTCAACTTCTACAAACCTTGTGATCTACACTCAACATATTCTAGATGCTTTTGAGGTAGGAGCTGATGTAGAATCTATTTACAAGTTTGACAAGGTAAACCATATTTTACTTATTGCTAAACTGGAATATTATGGTATAAGTGGCTCTACTACGTTGGTTTAGTGACTACTTAAGAGACAGGCGATTGAAAGTAAGATTTTCTCCAGATTTTCTGTCCGAAGATTTTATTACTATTTCAGGTGTACCCTCAAGGATCCCACTTGGGGCCTTTACTTTTTAATCTGTTTGTGAATGACATTGGTAGTCAATTCTGGTACTCTAAATACTTGTTGTTTGCTGACGATCTAAAACTCTTTATATGGGATGAAAGTGACCTGGAAAAGTGACGAAAAAGAGAAAATCTGAAATAAGTTTTGATCTGTTTAATGTTAGGCTTAAGTGTGTTGACACCATGGTAGATCTGGAAGTTACCATTACACGTGATTTGTCTTTCAGTAAACATATCAATAGTACAGTAGTCAAGGCCAGTAGAGTATTAGGATTTGTGTTTCAAGGGTTTAGACATTTTCTAGATGTAAATACGTTTTGCTACTCCTGTATTGTAATTCATGTATTAGTGTTTTACAATCTGTACTATAATGAAATTCATTATGATACAAATTTTTATTCTGACACAGATTTAGAACCAATAGAATTGCGACATTACATAATTATCAAATGTTCCATGAGTAGGATTTATTGCACTTATCGACGGGTGCTGTGGCTGAAAGTCAAACATAAATTTAGCAATTTGACAATTTGTAACTATAGTAGTAGTTCTCAATTATAAAATTATTCAAAAAAAGACACAAACACTCAGTTTCATGGATTTTAGTGTTTTAGTGGACATCCCCGCGTGGATGTGGAAAAAGATGGTCATATTCTTACATTCTACGTAGGTTCATTATGTGTATAAAATTTTGCGGAGCTCTTGAATTGGCAATGATAGACAATGACATCAGATAATCCCAGTCTTTATAGGTCAGGTCTTATCAACTCTGCAGTTGAAGTAGATGCTGCGCTTGCAATTTATATAAAAGGATCACAAATGTTCAAATGCGTCTCAAAAATATTTAAATAAATTGCTAGATGCAATGTTGCTAATTTTACAAGGAGGAAATATTAAAAGAAATTGAATCTGTAAATTTCATAGAATTGGAAGCCGATGAAACTACACACACCTCTAATCATCAACAGATGGTAGTTATTATTCGTTATTCGATACGTGTTTAATGCACAAATCTTTGAACAACAGTTCTATCCATAGAAAAAAAGTTCATCTAGACTATCCATGATTTTGACAATAAAATCAGAGACATAATGTTTAAATCTTAATGAATTATAAATTTAATGCAAACAACTTATGTTTGTTTGTAAATTTTAATTTATAGAAAATAATCAAACGTATAATTCTTACAAATATGAACATAATCCTAAATAATGTTTCGTGTTGACTTAACACAAATAATAATTCGTTACAATTTTATTTAATTTTAACACACAGATATAAATATCCTAAATCTAAACTAACCTTGCAAATTCATGTTTGATGTGTACGTGCGACCTTCAACCGCTTCTCGGTAGTGACCTCTTGATTCTGGACTGCTTCATCAAATTTTCTTACTTATAGTTATTCTCTACTTTCCCTTTAGGTTTTAAATTGTTTATGCTTCTTCTTCACCAACAACTTTATTTTATTTTTTGCTTTATTACAACTTTATTTTTAATAATTAACGAAGAAACTTCCTTATTAATTGGGTGTTTTTATTAAATTTATATTTAAGAAAATTATACTTTATTGTTTAGTCATAAACGTAAAAAGAAAACTCCACAAAAAATTATAATGTGTTCAGTATTTTCATGTTAAAGATATTCAAAACACCGTCTTTTAAAAATCATTCTTTAAACGCTTGCGATTGGTCGTGACGTCAACACTCATATAAATGGTGGTCTGTTTACGTTTTACTCTTGATTCAATGGCCACATTTGTGTTTATTGGAATTAAAAGCAGGTGTTTATAATTGTATGACATCGGAAAAGTGTACAAAGGCCTGTTCGAACAACCTGCCGTTTTTACATGTGTTTATGGTGATGGATTTAATTAAGAATGATGAACAATTCGATTCCGTGGAGATTAGAGGTGTAAAAGCTACATCGTAATACATAATTCACATTAGGTAGACACCTTTTACTTCAAAATGAATTTGAACATCATATAATTACTACAGGATGTCGTTAAGTTAAATTGGCAATGAAGAATATATTCGTACATTCAAAACAACATTATTAGGAGTAAAAGTACTCGTATAATGTATTTCTATTAACTTACAGTGTTTTTAATACATTATTTACACCTGACACGACATAAAAACACTTTCACCTGTATAACAACACTAAGTACTAACGTAAAACACCATTAATTGACTATATTTGATGTTATATATACGAAGAATGACGTCACGATACAGACGACCTTCTATTGAACTGTTTTGGCGCCAATTTTTAGTGTTTGAATTAAATACACATTTTGACAACAACACAGCGATTTAAAAAAAATTTTACAACTGGCGAACGTCTTTTATGTGTATCGGCTTCAATTTTACACATTTTATAAACAATTGGAAAATACCTAATTGTTTTATGCACGGATTCACAAACTACACGTCCATCACTCTCTGCTGCCCGAGAGGCGTCTCTCTACCCCACTTTCACTTTACTTGATCACGTACGCACACCAATCGACATATCTTCTTAACATACAACAAACCTCTAATATCTTACTACTAGACATTATATATCTTTTTACTTCTATACATTACAATTATGACGTTGCACAATTACTGCAGTGTGTTTCACATTAAGCAGATATATTACAAACCGCCTTTAAGCAAATGTTTGCCATCTCAAAAGAACCAAATGGGCTGTAATTTAAATTTATTTTTGTTTCATCCACGGCAACGTTATCTTCATTTTGATTGTAGTTTCTTATATTATTCACCTGCTTCTTGCTGACTTCATGAACTCTGCACATTTCTACAGCCCTTGCCAAAGTTATTTCTTCTTTTCTCAGCAGCCTTTCTTTTAAAACCTCATCTCTCAAACTTTAAACTCACATGATGTAGCCAAACCTTTTAATTTAGTAACATATTGTTCAATGCCTTGAAAGTCTTTCATAACACACATATGGTAAATTTTAGTTTTTTTAGGTTCACAATACCCATCAAATTCTTTCACTAAATTCTCGAAGGTTATTTCGATTCCATGCACTTTAAAAGTGTTATATATTTTCAACCCGTCATCACCAATAAGATTCAGTAAAATTGTTACTTTAATGGTATCTGTCTCTGCAGTCTTCCCTGTAGCTTGCATAAATTAAGGTAATTTTTGTATCCATTTTTTCCAATTTGATGCCATATTTCCAATAAAGGACATTAGTAGTTATATGATACCGTTTCTGGCTCACTTTCGGCGTGAAATTTGAATTTCGGTTGTCGTCGGCAATGTTCGGCAAGCTTCGTAGTAAGTCAAGATGACGCTAAGAATACGATTCCGGATCGTTGGTCGTCGTCGTCAATGTTCGTGTTAGTGAGTAGGTCAAGATGGCGGCATGGGCGTGTTCGGCCATGTCCGGAAGCTCTCGGTTGTCGGGCATGTTCGGAAGCTTTAGGTAATGTTCGCGTTCGGTTGTTGTCGGTCATGTTCGTGTTTGCTTGTTGTCGGCTATGTTCGGAAACGGTTGTAAAGTCAAGATGGCGGCGTTCTGAATGACTATAAATTGTGTAATTTTGTGTGTATGGTTTCTTATTTGAACCGGGCGGTCTAAACACCTATATTTTTTTTGACAACAACACCAATTAAATATTCTTAATGTAACTTTTTAATTATTTTTATATACAACTGACACCATGTAATGTACGCTGATTATTATAAGAGTGTCATTAAAACATCGGAAGACGTGTCTGATTCAATATTTAATTTTCAACTGAAAGTCGCGTGTTACATTCATAAATCTTATCACTAGTTCCCATGCATACGCTTGGAAAAGCCCGCGCTTACATGCTAACATGGACATGCAGCGTTTTGTTAGTTAAGCTACAGTAACACATAAAAATGAGTTACTCTTTTATTTAAAACAAGCACTCGTTAAGGAGATCAACAAAACCAACAATTACAGTCCACTAATAAATAAAATGTAACAAAACGCTACACATAAAAGTAGGAGAATGGATTTGATGTACAAAAAATAGTTTTTAATAAAATAATCATAAATTTATTTCAGTCGAGCCAAATATTTCGGGGGGTGTTTGAACACCCATATCCCCCCTGGCTACGCACTTGCTGCAAACAATACGGGTTCATTTCACAATTACTAAGTCTTGCACTCTACATCGTATTTAATGTTCAATTTAACTTCTGAATATTTTTTGGTTGTTACAGGTCTAGTGAAGAAGGCGTGCCTAGCTGTAGAAGAAGAATCCGTTCATTCGAACATAGGAAGAAGTCAGCTGCAGATGCTGTAACGCGTCATAAAACAATGTAACCTTAAATTAAATTAACACTAATTAAAAGACCAACAATAACATTACAATTAGATGTACAGGACTATTCTGTTTCAAGCCAAATTTTCCAAAAGATATATTATCTTGAAGTTGTTATTGTTACACCTCATTTTGATTTATTTGCAGGATAAAGCTAATAGTGAACTGTAGTAATTAAAAAAGATAATGAAACAAAACCGGAGGCTTAAAACTTCATGTGAAAGCGCACAGACAACTGAAAATAAGTGTGTGGTTTCTGTCCGATAAAATGTGGTTTCATTGTGTTTCTTATTCAGAGCCTAATAACAATTTGGATATTTTTTTAATGTCGTGCCCCTTAAATATTTTGTACAGCAGATTACGTTCTTGTTATTTAAGATTTAATTTGTTATTGCATTTTTAAAGTAAGTACTTATTACAATGTACTTGTATAAGTAATAATGATAGAGACTTATATAGCTTTGTAGTAACTTAGAACAGCAACAAATACTGATTGATTTTTTTTTTAATTTAGATGTTCACAGGCATAATGAGTATGGCGAATATCTAAATTAAACTCAATTAAAATCATTATTTGCATATTTGTCAAAAATATTCTTTTAATACATATATAGGGTGAGCTTTTCAAGTTTTACTTTTAATAACTAGTATGTCTTGAGTGAGTTCTAAGTCACCATACGTTTTAGGTATGTTAATTAAACAAACTAAATATAAGGAAATTTATTAAGTACAAAATGTTAAAAAAAACAATTTTTTGTAATTTAACGATCTATCGAGGTTTAATTTATCAACATATTACAAAACCTATACCCAAATGCTGAAAGTAGTCAATTAGATCATTACATTAGATTAGTAATTACTCCTAGTAATCATTATTATTTAAGAAACTACTTGTAACAAACATATTTTGTAGCGAACCATATCTAATACCTACTCTAAAACACTTTTCTAAGTATCAAAATTCAAATTAATCTTGTTTTCATTTTTGAAAGACGAATAAAACAATAAGCAGAAAAAAATTGTTAGAAAAATGGTTATTTTTATGGTTGTTATAAACATATCTACATAATATATTTTATTAATTATTTGATTACTATTGTAAAAATATTTTGTATTGTGAGTACTACGAATAGGTTAGTTAGATTTTACACCTGTACGAAGCCTTAATGTACTTGTGATAATCAATTAATTTTTTATGTAATTAAATAGTTTTAAATAGGATGAAAAACGTTAATTAAGTGGTAGTAAAACTTACGTCGACTAGTGGATAATGTAAAGTAATAGGATAAATGTACCAATTATAATAAATTTTCCATATAATTGTGGTAGTTTTGTTTTTTGTTATTCACTGGTTATTTATTCTAAAAATGCCAAATCGGAAAGTCAGGGTCGAAAAGAAAAAAGTAATGGTTTTACCATCTCATAGGAAGAAAAGAAAAATTGTGTTGAAGGTTCCTAGTTTGTAATTAGAACATTATTCTAATTACCAAAATTAAAAGTACAGTTGATAAAGGGTAGTTGTAACAATTTTGACAAAGAGATACTTGCACATACGCGATCTTTTTCTGTAATATTTTTATATTGTTTCTGCGAAATTTAATCGAAAGCCAAAATAACGGTTGGGCTGTTTTAGAAAAAAAGGAAAAAATAAATTTTATTTATTATATACTATTCCTTTCAAGGACTTTTACGGTGGAGGTTAAAAAGAAACACTGCCTTTTAGTGCAGAATTGTAAATACGTGTCTGTATAAATATTTTGTGAATATGTAATAAATAATTGTTTGATTAATCAAAAATAAAGTTAATAACATTTAAACTTAACGAAAAGAAATAAAATAGAAAGCATCTTAAGTTGTGATTATTTTTAATTACTCTACGAAATTTTGAAGTTTCGGATTGAATGAGAATTGATCTACTTTGGATAATAAATTATAAATCAATAAATAAAAATAAAACTCAAATGCAAACCACAATCAAATTTAATATTTAATTCTTGCATCAGATGCTTACAAAAGGAATACCTGAAGTACAACATACACAAATAAAACACACAAATTGCAATGGCATAACATGTAAAATATCAATAAGCCAAAATATTAATCAAATCAAATAAAAGACTGCAACAAGATCTGTTCATCGTATTTCAATTTGTATGTGACAAACAATAATTACATAGTCACATACTTTCGTTTGTCGAATACATACATTTATGCAAATAGAATAATAAATCATCAAACACAATATAAAAACAACACAGCATATGCATAACAAAGGTCATATTAAATCAAATCAAAATCATTAATCAATAAACTCTGCTTCAATATTCTTTGTATTAGCAATGACAATGATTATTTCATGGTAAAAGTTAGATGTTAAGTTGAGATAAACGACACCATTTGTTGCGAACCAAGGTAGGACAAACCAACGGCTGTTACTCGGCCATTTAAAATACATCCATCCAAATCGAACTAAATAAATATACCAAAATATAACAACGACAAGAAGTGATCATTCAGAATCGTTCCTCTTCTTATAAAAGATAATTACAATTAACGTACAAACAAATTTATGAGTAAAACAAATTATAATTTAGTTACGTTCTACACCTCATTGCAATGTTTCAAAAGATACCCCTTCATATGTTCTAAAAATAAAATTAAAATGTCCGACTCGCCCTATTATTACGCCTTGGCGACAGTAGTTGTTAACGCCGTAAACCCTTCTTAAACAATTTTTTTTAAATTGAAGATTGTTTACTGAATTTTATGTAATTTTGTTCATTGTTATTAATTTTAAGGTCATTGTTTATGTTTTTAAAATGGTCGTTATAGATTTACAAAATAATAAATATTCATTTATCAAAAATATCAACATTTTTTTTACAAACAAATAATAACGACAATTTTTATCTTAAAAACAAATTCTACATTTGATAATTATAGTTTTTTACAAAAATACAATAATATATGTAAATATTTCTACGATTACACGTTTTTTGATGGTTTACATGAATTTAATTAAAATTGGGACAGTTAAAACGTCAAAGAAAATTATGATGAATTGTTTTACAAAATCAAGTTTAAAGTAATTATTTGGATCATCGTGTCAAGATTTGGGTATTATTGTGACTGAGATTTGGAAAGTGCTTTTTAATTGTGCGATATATTCATGGACATTTGAATAGAAGCGTCGCTACCATTTTTAAGCAAGTACATTTTTAAACTTTTAACTTATTGCCAAAAGAAACATTTTAACTTGTTTATTAGAATTTTTTACATTGTAAACGTAATCATCATTGAATAATCTTCAATTTTAATTTCATGTCAGTTATTTTTTTTTGTTTACTATTTTCTAAATTTCTCTTCAAGATTTTAAGCGTTAGCATCAGAAACCGCAATAAATCAACAGTAGTTGTTTTACAATCTTAATTAATCGTTGTTAACTTATATTTTATCGATAGTTTCCCACAGCAGTATATATGAACTCAATTTAAATTAACCTTTAATGAAACGGGGAAAAGCATCGGATAAATCGATAACAAACGGTTTATGAGTGCGGGATAATTTCCTACGCAGTAATTTCCAGACAAGGAAACTGCGTTAGCGGTTCCTAATTAGTCAATTCTACTATAATTAGGGTTTATATGAACGTAAAACGTAAACACTAGAATGGGCAAACTGGTAAAATTTGATATGGTTCAAAATAAAGCATTGTCAAAATTATTTAAAACAGATAACTTATTTTTATTAGTTCAAAAGCAAAGCAAGGAATTATTTCCGACATATCACGATGGCAAAAGCGTTCAAAACACCCAGTGGTATAATATGTCATCTACCGTTAAGGGTAATTGTACATAACAATTTTTTTTTTATTATTTAATTTTTAAAATCCGAAACTCTACTAGCCACCATTTGTCAGTGGCAAAAGATCAGACAATTCTGTATTAAAAAAGTAGTGTTTTCTTATTTATCCTTTACCGTGAAGATCCCAGATACCGGAGGAGTATACCCACTTTAAATCAATTTTATTATTTCTCAAATTCAATTTATTAAGTTCGCTTTGGAATCAATTAACAAAAAATTATTGGTTTCTTCTAGTTGTTGGAGCCTTCTTGTGGAGTTTTTAGGAAAATCCCTCAATGAAACACCATGTACTTCATTAATATACTACGTTACAAACGAACAGGTCTTTATCAAGGTACCCGAACAAATTGCTTTTCAGAAATCATTAATTAAGGAGAATATCAAAATTTAACAAAAAAAATGTGCTGGCTTTTGTGGAGGTCTAGTTGCAAAAAAACAATTTGTGGATTGTGCAAACAACCCTGTCACGCAAACATGAAGTTCAAAAAAACGTCATGCAAGTGTTTGTGGTAAAATCGGAGAAAATGATACACCTATGGAAACTTGTCTTAACATTTATGAAGATCCTTTTGATACTAATTCTAATATAAATTTGGAATCATGTTTAATTGAGAATAAATATCTTAAAACTATTTGCACATAAAAATTATATAATTAAATCTCTGAAGGAACAGATTTGTTTTGTTAAAAATAAACCTAAATTGAACAACAAATGTGATACTATCATAAACAACAATACTGCAATACAAACACCTGGATCATATGCATCGGTTGCTACAAACGTACGAGACCTTAATGCAAAATTTAGTAATAATAGTAATAAAAATTAAATCAAACTCAAGTCTATTTATTACAAAAATTAGAAAATACACAAACGAAAGTAATGGATAATTTAATACACATAAATGAAGACATATCTGCCGAAAAGTCAAAACCTATTAAGTATTAATCGTAAATTACTAAACAAACAACAGAAACCTATTAATCATAAGTCCCTTCTTGTAAATAACTCAAAACCATGCACTCTAAAAACACATCTAGTCCGGATACTCAAATACGTAAAAATGCAGTTTCTATGATGGCTACTTATAAAACCACGATGTGATGAATATTGTGCTCCCAGCTATTGGTTTTCCATCCAGTTTGTTAGCAGTGTTAAATCGACAGCTTTTCCATATTGAAAAGCAAACTCTTTTGGTGTCAGCCCATAGTATATATCAGACGCATTTTTTTAAATATTATATTAAGCGTGATTCTTCCTCACTTGTAAATATCGGCCTATTTTTTTTATAACCAAAATTGATCTGTACTTGCAACCCTCGATTTTCTTTGTATGATTTGCAATAACGTAAAGTTTTATAAGGTATTTCATGGACAATTGCGGCTTGTTTAGCTTTTAAATCGACAACCTGGTATATTACTTACATGATAACATCTTTAGGAGCCCGAGCTTTTTTTGTAATTAACTATCCACCATGAATTCTAACTGCGCCAACCAACTCCAGGCATCCTTTCATCAAAAATAGCCCCACAACGTTGTTTAGGAAAAGTTTGTGGTTTACAATGAATGCACTGAAAAAAAACAAATCTTAATGTCTATTGCACGGTTAAAAACTGACCTATTGTTTTGACGACCCAACACGACCGAACAAATGAGAAGCAAAAATTAATCTACCAGGAAAAATGTAAAACCTCACTATCTTGACTGAACCTCTTCATTTAACACTAAGATCATATAGGCTGAGTTTAGTTACAAACCAATTGCCAGCGCTCTCTTACGTTAGGCGTTGAATTTATAAGCATTCGTCAACCTACCCCGGGTGCCAACTAGCCCCGGTCTCCCCTCGACTTATGTCTAGCAGTGCATAATGTAAAGAAGTAGAGCAAATGTACAACCTACAATAAATTTTTTAAGTAAAATGTGTGTCTTACGACATCTCGTGTATACCAGGGACACGTGTGAATAGTATAAACTAAGAAAAATGCCAACAATTAACTGTAACGACATGTGAGTGTTAAGGTGCATAGCGCTATCTAATCGATAAATACACGTGTGTCGATAAAGCCAAGTATTTTTGTACTAGCGAACCAATATTTAAAAACTAAATCATATAATGAAAGAAATAAATTGAGAAAAAAATGAAATTGAGTAAAACGTTAGAGGAAATTTGGTTGCGGAAATTGTGACGGTAATTTTTCTTCAAATATTGACTTTCAGTAATTTAAAAGATTCTCTTTTAGCGGCATAAAATTGTATATTTATTCACGGTTATAGAGGTTTTAGTCCTGTTGGATAGGCAACTTAATTAACGCTGATTCTTTTGTTAACGGAGGCGTCCAAATTGGTATTCGTTTCAACGCCAATTATTGGTCAAACCTTTGTCTTTCTGAGCTTTGGTGTTGCAAGTAATACACGTGTCGAAAAACTAACTAACTTAGTAACTAACCTAAAAAATAATACATTGATATATTATCTCGACATTTCGTAAAATCTTTGGGAAACCGTGAGTAAAAATGGCCGTGTTATCTTCTTAAGCGCCATTTTGTCCTTTCTTTTTAAAAGTTCCACCTGGCCCGGATATTTCTACTTAAAAATCTGTGAACAATTACTGAGCAGGTATACTAGCAGAATGGATATTTTCTCGTACTTTATGTTGAATATTATGAAAAATCATTACGCCTTGTTTGGCTTATGAAGTTGTTGCATTTTTATCAGTCCACACAAAGAATTCGTGATAACCTTTCACCTTTGACACCTACAATAAGCACGTAATCAGCTCATCATCAACACCCGGTGTCAAACAGCAGTTCTAAATATTAAAGATACTCTTCGATCCTCCGACACAATCTCACAGAAATAAGTTGATAGATATTAAGTTATGCATATTTTTTTATTTTTTAACCCGATTTTAATTAAATTAAATTATAATTACTATAAGCATTTAAGAAGCGCTTTTGTGACTATATTCTTGTGCTCTTAAGGCCTTGCGAATTAAGTAAATCTCACATATTGGCGTAATATTGTTTTTAATTGATTGCGGTCGTGTAAGTACAATTAGGAAGTTTTAAATATTTTTTTTTGCTTGCGTACTTTATTCTTAACACATTTAGTAAGTGTACTTGTTCTTATTACGGGGACGTGTCAATCTAGTGTCGATTTTACGATAACCTGCTGATAGATAACGCTGAATGATAACTAGTCCGTTACCGGTGTATTATCTAATTGATGTTTGTGTGTTTGTCGACAAGTAGTAAAGTCAAAGCTGTATTAGTTATTTACCTAACGAGTTCGGGTAGATAAATTTCCCGCATGACCACTTTGTTTGCGAATGCGGGAAATTTCTTATCGAAAAAGTTAGGTATATTATTTTTTGTATTCATAGCCTAAGATTACTGATTTTCCGGTTATTTTCGATGCACGGGAAGTTCCATTTCGAGGGAATAGGGTAATTTTTGTTCGGTTGATATTAGTTGACAACGCAAAACAAATTGTCAAGCAATCGGCGGGACAGTGCTACCAATTCAAATTTCTTGTAAACACAAAGAACTAAACAGCTGTGAATTTATTTATTTATGGATTATTACTACAGTTACTCGTTACAAAAAATAATATACCTAACCTTTTCAAGAAGCAATTTCCCGCATTTGCACTAATGCAAACAAAGTGCTCATGCGGGAAATTTGTCTTCCCGAACTTGTTAGGTAAATAACTATTTCGTAACGAGTAACTGTAGCAATAATTCATAACTAAATAAATTCACAGCTGCTTAGTTTTGTTGGTTTACAAGAAATATGAGATGGTAGCTCTATTCCGCCGATTGCTTGAGAATTTGGTTTGCGTTGTCAACTAATACCAACCTAACAAAAATTTCCCTATTCCATCGGAAACTTAAAAACATCGCGGTGCAGGAAATGGAACTTCTCGTGCATTGAGAATAACCGGGAAATCAGTAATCTTAGGCTATGAGTACAAAAAACATATATACATTTCTTTGTGGTAACAGTTTGTTTATTCTGAGTACTTTACTAAAAATCTCTCACATACCCTCGTGACTGCACCTAGACGGCGTTGCAAAGAGGAAAGTTTTTCAGCAATTAGAACAGGTACCTACATATATAGTTGTAAAGGTAGAAATAATGCATCGCATACAGGGTGTTTCAAAATTCAGTACAAATATTTTAATGTTGTATTTTTGAGATGAAAATAAGACGTTTTTCCTGTAAACATGTGTCCTAAAATACATCCTTTTTGAGCTACAGCCATTTCATATGCGGAGCAGAATGGAGGGCCGTGTTGTAGCTGGCGGACGACATTTTTAGTACTTCTTATAAAGACATCAATTTCTTTGTTTTCAATGAAAATGAATAAAAACTTAAAACCAATTTGTTTAAACGTTGTTTTATAATTAAATAAAAAAAAATTCAAACCAATTTAGTTTCACAATAACCCTTGTTCCTCTAACAACGATTATCTCGAAAACGATGAATTGTATAAAAAAATAAAGACCGAAATCTTAGATTTTTTGAATCCCCAAACAGATAAAATACTCATTTTTTAAATTTATAAAACCCAAACATAAAATGTTTCCCCTTAAATGTGCCTATCCCCTTCCTCCCTCCTTTTAATTTATTGTTATCTCATTTGTTACATTTTGTTTTGATGGTTTTGGCGAGTTTATCAGTTGTTGTGATAATCAGTGATTTGATCGAAGACCAGAAGCCGCTTCAGTTTATCGAGTTCAAGAATTCTGGAATCCACGCCTGCAGGATTTAAATGCTCCTCGCAAATGCTTTCTCTTAAAAACCCGAATTACACCTTTGGGGTAAGTAACAAATTGTCAAAGTGTTAAATTAGTCATTTATTTTATCTTGTTTTAGTGTTCCTATTGAAATCATAATCCTTTTTTTTTGCGTTAAAGTTGTCATTTTGAATGTGATCCGAAACGCGGTAGAAACAAGCTTGTTCTTTATTTATTTTCGCGCGTAGGACGTTTTGTACTTATTTTTTTAAAAATTGGATTATTATTATTTATTTATTTTTCGTGTTATTTGGGTATTAACCTGGATGAGTTAATTTTGTTGTTTATAAATGTAGTAGACAATGTATTTGTTTTCTTATTTTACCTGGTTTAGTAGTGACTTTGAAGCACCTTTTTTTGTTTTTTTTATGGAATCCAGAAATTCTAACTTCGTCTGGCTAGTGCAAATTTTTTATTTCAATTATTTAGTTTTTGAAGTTAGTGGGGTACGCTTCAAGATAAGAAATGCTAGTTTGACGCTTCCTACCCCCCTGAGGCCACTGAGCAATCGGTAAAGAAATCTTTTGCGTAATACATTTTAGAGATAAGAAACAATAGAACGTTTAAATCAGCAGTGGATTTCAAATTTTAAAGAAATTTAGTAAATAATAATATTTGTACTGAATTTTGAAACACCCTGTATAGAAAAAAAGGGTTTTTTCGCCAAATTCGTTTGTATACTAAGTTTAACTGTTCCAGCAAAGTCGATGCACATTGGCGCCATTCTACAACCCCGAAAGGTACTCAACAACGAACTTTACAAGTGCCAAGGATATCATTCTTTGTACAAATTTATAGTTTGTCTTTCTTAGTCTAAAGCACAAGTGTGAAACATGACCGTCCCATCGTAAGTTTCTGTCCACAATAATACACAAATACTTGTCACTATCTCTCATTCTGTCACATAAGCACACTTTCCCAGAGTAACTCAATTTATCTATTTGCAGCAGATAAGTTTCTGCTGGCTGTCCAACAACAGTTAACAAAAAACATTCAACTAACATTCAATCTAAGTAAATTTAAGTAAAGTCATTTTTGATAATGTTTATGCCTGCAGATGTATTATCGAAAACTGGATCCCAAGAAGAACCGGAAAAAATTGCCACTATATCATCAGCAAATCAAAATAACTTAGCTTCTGCAATGGTAAAATCAATAGGTTGTTAATCTAAATTAGAATTTATATTGGACCAAAAATGGATCCTTGTGGCACCTCCATTTCTACCACCATATCATCACTGTGAATGTCGCCAATCTTAATTGCCTAAGTACTTTCCTTTAAGTAAGACTCAAATTTTTTTTGAAATTCCTCTTATTTTAGTTTTTCCATTTTTTATAGCAGTAGGTCAAAAGTTTTTTCCAAATACAAAAAATGCCAATGCATTTGTTTCCGTTGTCTAAACAATCAGTAATTGAACTGTTGTATTTTATTCCATTCCGAAAATGATCAAAAATCGATCAATCTAGTATTGAGGCAGTTTTCGATGTCCTTGGCAATATTTGAAAGATGATTAATCATAATTCCATAACCACGGGAACAATTCAAGAAATTTTTGTGCACGCAGGTAATTTCTTTTACGTAGATTCGAATTCCAGAAAGAAAATCACTTCCTCTCTCTCAAAATCTAAAGGATATGGTTAAATATGTCTCTCCATCTTCATATTACCCCTACCAAATTTTATGAAAATATATTAAACTGTTTTCAAAATATTGCCTTGTAACACATTAAAATACTCACCTTGTATATTGACTACAAAATACAGTATGTCATTGCATAATGTATGATATAGGTTTGTACTAGATAAAATGCTGCAAGATTTCTCAATTTTATGTCACAAAACTTAAATCTCCTGATAGTAGATACAAATACATGAAACCTACAGTTTAACTCGGAACAGCTACAGTGGGGAGATTATACTAGGCAATTACAGTCTCACGGATTGAGATAGGTGTGGCCGGAAAATTCAATGTTAACACCACCGGGAATCAAACCCTGGTGCTTGATTAGCAGGTAGCACACGTATCCGCTGACCTACGACCTCATTTAAAGTATAGTAGAAATAAAACAATGTTATCTTTGGTAACTGTTAAGTTTTATTTCAACACTGATAAACACGGTTCCAATTTTCATTTAACCGTTAAAAGTTGTAGTATAGATAATTCATTTTTTTACATATTGTTACTAGTTAATTTCAATTATGTAAATAATTTTAATCCTCCATTGGAAAGAAATAAGATTTCTATTGCCTACATCATTTTAATTCCTCAAACTAAAGTAAATTCAATTTTCATTACGTACATAATTTTAATTTCGAATTTAATTTATTATTGAATTCTAGGTTTTACATTCCTCCACACAATCTTTATGTGTCATCAAAACCAAAACTCTTTAGGTGCGAGTTCTAAATATGCAACTTTGTCGACAGGTATGTAAAAGCAGTTACATAAGTCGATCCTTCAATAATTATAAGCCAACTAAGTGTGAGCAAAAATAAAATTCTCGAATCGCCTGCTGTAGTTAACAGCACACATTTATACAGTGCGTTTCAGGGAACGTGATCACATTTCAAATCAAGATAACTCTGAAGTTTAGAAGATAGAAAGATGGGACAAAAACTAACATCTCTCATAAATACTCGAAATCACATACTGAAAGTATACACTAAATGTATACTAGAAAACGGTAAACATGTGGAACAGTTCATATGATTACAGGATGGGTACTAATGATAAATAAAGTCTTTTGTTGAATATTCTTACTTGTTTAATTCTTTTTCAAACACATTTGATTGATTGATAATTGTGCACAGAACTAATCAACGCCTGAGTTAAAATATCAAGTGTGCTATATTGTTGAATACAGAATAGAATGGTGCACTCAAAAATATAAAATATATAGAGCGTTCCATTTAAAATATACAAGTTATATTAATAAGTTTGACAGATAATTCGCTTTTGTTTTTCAATATGTGTAAAACAAACTTAGGCACGCACCCTAGATGTTAGTTTATGCTTTATCCTTCTATCTTTTACACTTTCAGAGTTATCTTAATTTGAAATGTGATCACGTTCCTTAAAACGCACTGTACAACAGTAAACTTACGCTTGAGTTCTCTCACTCATGAAGAGTCCCAAAAAGACGAAACAGCTGTCGAGTTATTCTCGGTGTTTGTTTGCTATTGTACAATCCCTTCCGAACGTACAGCAGGCGATTCGAGATTTTTATTTTTTCTAAGTCTTGGGAAATGACATTTGATATAAGTGTGTAGCCAATCAGGAAGCTATTTTTTCCGCATCAGTTCGGGAAAAATTACAAAAAACACTGGCATTCACAGACATTGAAATAATAATATCGTAATCCAAATATAATTTTTAGTTGCTAAAAGTCATTTTCCCAATGATTTTTGTTAATGAAAACAAGAATTAACCTTGAAAAATCTACACAAAGTTATTAAAAATTTATAGTGCCATGTATCCGTTATGTAAATTACTACAAGTAAAAACGTCAACTCAAAGCACTCTACTAACTATGTATATTAAAATTTGACATTCATGTAAAATAGTTGCTAATATTCATTAACGGAATATTTCCTCAATACAAAAAATATTGTACAAACCTTTGCGGAAAAATTATTCTAGCATTCGCGTTATTAGCACTCGCTCACTTCGTTCGCTCGGTGCTTTAAATGCGTTCATGTAGGAAGAAGTTCTTCCCGAACTTGGTTCGTAAATAACTATTACATACATGCCGACAAAGTTGCTTAATGCGAACTATTTGCGTACGTGATCGCTAACACGAGTCAACACTAGGTGTCGCAAAACTTATAGTTATAAATATGATTAAGTCATTTTTATGTCAGAATTAAAATTATGTACAATATTTATTGAAGCTGTTCACATTTGGCTGCAGACAGTGTTTGTAAGTAAAAAACTATTTGCTACAAATATATAACATATCGTATGAATGAAAATGCGCAATAATACGTGAAATTATAATTCACGTATGCATATAATTGTTCAAACAAAATTATGAGTAAAACTAGAACACAATTTCAAATAAATAATTTACCTTTGCTATTGAAATAAATTTTTAGCATTTTATTTTCAGACACCTTATTTACAATGTTTTGTTTTCTTTGAGTTGCAGCAATTAATAAGTATACTATAATAAAACTGCAACTGTTTTAAAATATTATTTTACTTACTAACATTTTCTGTAACAAATGAACAAATGTTTAAATTTCCAATAGGTAATTGTAATTCTTGAATAAATATAAACCGAATATCTGTTATGTACATAACTTTAATTCTTAAAATAAAAAGGAATTAAATTTATATACATATAAAAATCTTTACATTTCGTTAGAAATTAAACTAATCTACATAATGATTAAATAATATAAATTAGATGATTTGTTCTTCTTTGAGGAGGGGCACCAAAAAACCACTACGTCGTTTTTTCAAGCAACGTTTCGTGCACCGAATGTGCACTTATTCAGGCCTTTAAAACAAAAAAAACGGCTCGCCACTTGAAATAGTATAAAAACCACATGGATTTTCAACAAACACAAATAATGTTTTAAATGCCTGAAGAAGTCCACATTTGGTGCACGAAACGTTACCTGAAAAAACAACTTAGTGGTTTTTTGGTGTCCCTCATCAAGGAAAAACAAATCATTTAAAGAATACGTATAGAAGGAAATATTTACCTATCACTGTAAATTAGGTACCTATATAATTAAACTTCGATTTATTTCTGTTAATCAAATTACAAGTATGTATATAATTAAAATGAAATGATAGAAACGCGTACAAAAATAAAAGAAACGAAAATAAGAAATAAACACTCAATATAATTTAAAATTTGAATTAGCCGTACATCTATGTATATTCTAAATTACCAAATAATAAATAGCAATAGCAACAACAACTACAGTTTTAATATCATTCCTTTAATGTGAGTATGTGGAGGTTCTGGTAAGAAGTTTATTCGTCCAACTTTCTTAAAATCTTCATATTTTACCGAATAGGCACATTGAAATCCACTGCTTCGGAAGAGGTCCGAACTGTAAGCGCTTGTACATATTGCACGAATTTGTTTGAAATGTTTTTCTTTGGCGATGTCTCTGAAACGATACATATTTGGTACAGTCGGGTCCGTTTATAACAAATCATTATAAGTGTTATGGCAAAACGTTCATTAGACTTAATACAATTTGAGTTCGGATACAACGAGCTTGGATATAACGAGCACTTTTTTTAGTACGAACAAATTTTATCTTCCAACCTGTTCCATTGCTTTGTATACAACGAGCAAGTTTTGGTAGATATTTTTCGCGGCAATTATAACGAGGAGTCGACACATGTTATTATCATGTCGAAAAATATAAATTCTTTTACATTAAACCAAAAAATTAAAATCATTGATGAAATCAACAATGGAACATCGAAGCATCGAAAGTATAAGTTAGCAACTTCGACTGTTTCCAAAATTTGGAAAAATCAAAATCAAATTAGAAAAAAACAATACATTTCAACATTTCTAAGTTAAAACAAATTCAAAAACCAGTTAACAAAGGAGTTGATCAAGCATTGCTGCAGTGGTTTCAGCAAGAAAGTCATCAAAATGTGTCCATAAGTGGATCAATATACAGGAGAAAGTTATTGTACCTCAAGAATTAAATATCTTCCTGTTCAAAAAGCTGGATCGACCGCCTTAAAAAAAGGTACCACATTTCATCTAACAAAATCCATGGAGAAGGAGCAAGTGTTTCTACTGAAACAACAAAGGACTGGTTTAATAACGTATGGTCCACTATAGGAAGAAGTTTTTCCGATAACGATATTTTCAACCAAACTGGTCTCTTTTATAAAATGATTCCAAAAACATTAAAATTGTAGAAAGAAAAGTGTCATAGCAGCAAAAAGAGCAAAGAACGAATTACTTGTGATCGGAAAATCAAAAACACCCCTTGCAAAGTATTGCCTGTAAATTACACTTCCATAAAAAAATTTGGGTAACATCAGAAATTTTTGAAAAAGAAATAAGAGACTAGAACCAACATTTACTGAAACAAAAAAGAAAAATAGTATTGATAATGAAATGAAGGTCATAAAGTTAGTATTTCTGCCACGTGATACAACAGTAGCTCTACAACCCATGGATCAAGGTATCATCGCTTGTCAGAAACAACATTATAAAAAAACTGTTTTTTTGTCGGATGATTTTGTTTGGATGAAGCTGAATATTTTAACTTTTCTTTATTGGATGGTATTAAATACAAATCACAAAAAACTATTGTTAATGGTTATAAAGATGCTGGATTTTATCCTTTCTCAGATTTTGACGAAGATGATGAAATTCCTTTGGCCCAGTGGATATTAAAACTTAAGAACTCAAAACTGTAAAAGAAGAGGATTTTGTCAGTTTGGGTTATTGAGCTATCAGATATTGAAACTGTAGCAGCAATTAGAGAAACACAGTTTAATGAAGAGTTTGAATCAGAAGAAGAAGAAGAACCAGAAAACACTTTAAATCACTAACAAGTCAACAAGTGTGTTTATACCAATGAAAACAATATCAACTTATTAAGAGTTCAATAGTTTCCAGAACGACGTGAAGCAGAAGTTTGATTTTATTCAAAGGATTGAAAATTTTACATAATAAACATAGATTTCATGTGTATTTCAATATATTAAAAATAAGTTCTTGTTTCATACTAAGTTTAATTAATAGTTACAAATAATACAACTTTTCAATTTTAATTTATTGTATTTAATAGTGTTACATTTGTTTGTTATAATATTTATAACAAGCACACTCGTTGTCACCGGCCCTGGTAAAAATCGTATATAGCGAGGGTTTGCATATAGCGGACATACTTGTTTGGCATCAGCGCGCTCGCTATAAGCGGGCCCGACTGTATTTAAGTTTACTATACACAGATGAAAGCACCAATTGAAAGCAGGTACTAGACGACTGAAGATAGCATGCAGTTTTACTTTCTTATTTTGAACTAGCATTAATATCCGGCGTTGCTCGGGTTACGCAGGCCCATGTTAGCCCACTTTTACCTGTAGATGGGTGATTCTACAGAAGTTATCCATATTGCTGTTACCGGTCAAAATTTTGACTAAAACAACTAATTTCCACTATCGTTATACTTTTTTGGAAAAGATATTGATTACCTACATTCAGTCTCTAAAGAATGTATGAAAACATTTCTATTCTATTGAATTGTGGTAACAAATATTCTTAAAATATCATTCCTCTGGCATGTTATATCTGGGGATATATATGCAGATTAAAAGAGGAAAATATTATGTTTTTCATTTGTTACTTTTTGCTTTGTTTAAAAACTCTAAACATCAGTAAAGCAAAATTTCAAATATATTACTTTTAAACCATCTTCCCAAAAAAAAATATGATCTCTGTTACCACCAGCAGCCATTACTCTAGTTTGCTTAAAATTTCTAAAATTTATGATCATAGATAGAACCAAAACAACACGTGTTTTCTTTTGGTTTTATTTTAAAATTGTTAATGTCACACACAGATGGACCCTTCCTCTGGTAAGTGTATTTTGCTTATTAATTTTTTTGCTGCAATCATTGTTTAATTTAAATACGAAGTTATGGTTTTCTTTTTCTGTGAACCAATTGGTAGGTTAGGGTTTATTATATTTTCTTTGCTAAAAGAAATAAACGAACAAAACATAATTCCTCTGGCTGGTTAAGATCCAGAGGACTGATGACCAGCCTAGAGGAATGTTCGGTTGTAAGTTTTTCCAATTTTTTAGGTGAGAATAGCAGAAACCTGAGAAAAGGAGATATGGAACGTTGAAAACTGACCCAGAAGGAAGAAAAAAACTAAAGATGAAAGAGAAACAGCGGGAAAAAAAAGTAGTGTAACTGATTAGTAAAATGAGTAAATGAGGTCAGCGAATGAAATACCGAGAAAAACAAAGAACGGCATTTCACCGGGTGCAAAAGTAACTGAAATTTTGAAGGATGCAGATTCTAGCACAGTCAGAAAAAGTCTTCTATTTGGGGAAGTCATTGCTGATCACCTTAAAGATGAATACAAAAGCTTTAATAGTAACAAAGAGAAACTGCAGTTTAAAAATGTATTAACAAGAAAAGTTGTTAGAAAGTATCGTGTTACAAATGACATAAGGAAAATTGTAAAAAGCGGCCGGTTGCAGATACCCAAGAGCAATCTTTACAATAAACAATTTTTGGAGAATTGCAAGAAAAGAAACGCAATTTAGAAATCAGATGGAATCATATTTAAACAGTAAGCTTTGCCCTGGAAAAAAGACATCTTAGCGATACCTTACAAAATTTACATAAAAAGTTTCAGGCTCGTTATCCAGATACCAATGTTAACTACTCATTTTGGTGTAAAAATTATTAATTCAGTCTTTAACTCGACTCAATGTTATTACGGCAAAGAACTTGAATGAAGTAAATTTGTCTCTTTGTTGTAACGAGAAAACTGAAAAATGCTATTTGCGGGAATGCAATAGATGTAGTTCAATGGAAATATCATACAGTGAATTCAACCTTATGGAGTACAGATACTACTTTAAATGGATGGTAGAAAAAAGCAGCTATGTTGCAAAACAACTCAGAAGGAAAAACAGGTTTTAAAGACAATAAAGAAGAAACTGGACTGTCAGGTTTCTCATATTATCGCCAATTTTAAACAAGACACCATACCATTTCTGAAACATAAAAGTAGGTCTTTACATCAGTACAAACGCCTTACTAAACTCAAAAAAAACCTTCATGTTACCAATGCGGTTAGATAGATTTTAGTGAAAACTATAACATGAAATATGCAGAAGAGATACAAGCATTTTACTTCGGAGGTTCAAGAAAACAAATACTTATCTATGTATACTGTTGTGGTATGTACAAAAGTGAGGTAAAACAAGAATGCTTTAGCACCCAAAAATGAAAAATTTTACTTGGAACTATTTAGAAGCCGGTCATGGCAAGGGAGCACCTGATGGGATAGGCGGAGTTACTGAAAAGACATTAGATAGATTAGTTGCTCAAGGATCAGATGTTGTCGAAATAGAGACTATGTTAAATAGCTTGTTACGGTTTTATTTTAGGAATATGGGACGTGTGTCGAGAGCAATTAAAACGTCTGTCGCGAGTAATATGTTACGACGAGAGTCGTATTTGGCGCGCATTTTGCTAATTTTCTATTAGTTGAAAATAAAATTCGAGTAAGATTCCTAGACGAACAGCGGACATTTTTCTTCTTCCGCACAAGTGGTTTAGCGTGCATCTTAAAATTGAAATTTACACATATTATTTATGTGTGTTTCCAATAAACATTTTTGGTTAAGTTTAAATCCGGCTAAATTCACCGTGAGTACACATTGCTTTTCCTTTTCTGTTTGTATTAATTTTAATTACCTTCCTTGTCAATTAAAGACTACACTACGGTTTCGCATTAGATAAACTCCTGGATAACCGGTGGATAACACTTCTAACAGGCGTTGGTTATGCTTCATAACTTCATCGAGGGAGCTTCTCGAACTGTCTATAAGATTTGTTTGTTGTTTTATTTAATTGTCTGTCTTTCTCTTAGGACTAATTGTTGTGTTTGATCTAGCGTATTAGGCTTTAAGTAAAACCTGTTAATCTCCTGTTGGTCGGTTTCATTTCTTTCTTTTACCCTGCAGGTGGCACCTTGTTAGACAGTAGTTTAATTTCATAGAACTCTTTAAGAACCCCCCACTCTACGACGAAGCTGGATGCTGCTGCTCTAACTATTATAAATACTTTATTCTCCATGAACCTATTGCGCTACATTGATCCGTATTTCCTTTGGTTGTTTTTTTTAGGTTGTTCCTCTAGAGCCGTCGTTAGTTGTAAACCTCAACCGTTACAAGCCTGTCTAACCATATTCAGAATGTTACTTACTATAAGATTGATGCAGATAAAATTGACAAAATGTCTGAAAAAATAAACAATGTTTCGTTACAAACAATGAGAGTACACCAAATAAAAAAGGATGACTGTAAAAAAAATAGCATGAAATTAAACTTTTACGAACTTAGCACTTTCCTAATCGAAAATAAAAAATACTTTATTGGTTTCCTTGAATTCGACAAAAGCAGTTATGAACTATCTAGTAACACGTCTAGAGATGATGACATTTCCTTAAACAGATATAGCAGCTGTTCTACCAAAGCTCAAAATAAGCTGTGTTATGAGGACATTTATTCTGATGAAAACCAGGAAGCTGCTTGTTCAAGCGTGAGAAGTGACACCTATAAGCTATGCCCTGGGAATATTAAAACAGGTATTAGTTTACTAATAAAGTCAAAATAAATTTTCTAGGACTGTACTACAGGCTAACTGGATCCCTTTAAGCAAGGTGAATGTAAACAGAAGCAAAACCACTTTCTACTGGCGGAGGCGACGTTTTGCACCCTAATGTGGGTGCTTCTTCAAAGCCAGTGCCAGAATTAAATGGGTGTTAAGATAAGAGATGTACGTTTAGGACACATTCTTTTTTTATGTAATTTGGTATCAACACTCATTAAAATTAAAACACACAAACAAACCAACAAATAATAACACCGTACAGTTTTGAAAACAAAAACGACAATTTTGAACGGCGTACATGTAAAAAAAATGATGTTTCTTATGTAAATTATCAAGGCATAATAAAAATGTTACAGATTTCCAAAATAGTTAGGCGTGGCTACAAAGTGTTTTATAAATTCAAAAAAGTTATTGATGTCTTTGAACAAAACAAAAGTTTTAACTATTTTAGTTTTTGTTTGCATAACTCTGTTATTTTCTTTTATTTTTAAGCAAGTTTATATTTTAGTTACTGTTTTAGTTGCATTTTCTTTGTCTTTCTGAATAAAATAATCATTTCTCTGCTCGCCTCGTCATTTCTCTGGATCTAGTTTTAACAAAAACAGTGCAAATTTACTGAAAAAACCACTGAACTGTTTGGTCTTAAGCTTCGCAGGGTCGGTTTTAAACAGACGGTCATATCGGCATATTCAAAAAATTATTTTTAAATTATTGTGGTAAAAATGATAGTTTCTGTATAATTACCGATTCCCCATTAGAGAGGTCAGGGAAAGATGGGATCTAGCCTTTGTTACTCCCTGTAAAATTTTGGTCATGTAAGTCAATTTTCAGCCGTAGGGATGCTCCGTTTGGGCAACCATAAGTAACAAACAGACAGACAGATACACAATCACCTATATCTATATTAATATGTTATGTCGTTTGTGGGTCCTCACCTTCGTTTTTACCGAATACTCTCGATTCATTTTACGAATTCACATTTTACGAATTCACATGGAGTACATGCGAAAATCGACCTTTTTTCAAATTAGAACGGCTTGAGATATTTTTGTTTCGACAAAAGTTTCGAGTTTACGAAAGATGTGTTTCTTATTTTCCATTTAATTTTTTTTTGTACGAGGGCATCTTCGAGATTAAAAAAAATGTTAAAAATTGTCAAAAAAATTTCAAACAAATTGAGTCGTAAGTTGACCACAACTCGCTTATTTACGAACCGATTTTCAAAATTTAAAAAGCGTCATACGCGGATAAAGGAGTAAACATTATTGGCCGTTTCAGTTTTGTATGACCTCTCGTGTTTTCAAAAGTTATAAGCGAAAAACGTTTCCGACAAAATTTCATTCGAAAACTAAAACGGCCATAATTTCTAAATTATAACAGATAAAAAAAATGTATTTAAGAAAAACATTCCTTTTATAACTCTATCACATAACGTTTAATAAAATTTATCATTTTTAAAATTTTTTTTCAAGCAATTTTACATTGTTTCTACGTATACTATAATTTTTATAACTCCGGAACCATATTACGTAAAAACACGAATAAAAAATCAAAATATTCGTAATTTTGCAAATTTTTGAATGGTTTAACTGTAGAGGATTCAATTTCACCCAAAAAAATCTTCGTATGCACGAACTTGATGACTCACACACGCGTAACTGCGAGCGTTATGCGAACCAAACAGTCAATTTCACCTAAATAAACTTTGTTGTATTACGTTAAAGCGGTCGAGCCAATAAATCCGGTTCTAAATATTTTTTAATAAATAGTTTCTTTTCGTACTACATCTATAAGTACATAAAATGTAAGAAGTCCGTTTTCAGATTAGCGCATATATTCTGCTAATACGTACGAATATACTTTGGTCTTTGTTACACGTATTGTATAAAGAAGACAAAAGATATATAGAATGTTTGTTAGCGCTGCGGGCGGTGAACTAACACATACATCCTACGTTGAAATGGATTTTCCATTTAAGTACCTGTATTAGAAGAAGACGGCATTATAAAGCGGCACGTTGCACCTACTTACAAATATCGACCGCAAGTTATGATGATCCAGTGGTACTACAAATTTTATTTTTATTTTTCTCAAATCGTACCACATAAATGTTATGCAGGTAAGTAACCTGTATATCTATTTTTTAAACAAACGAATTAAAGAAAGAATCATTGATTTAAAATATGAATAAAGCTATTGTTACAGCAAACATTAAAATAATTATAATGATATAAACATTAAACTTACTGAAGTATCCTACGTAACAATTAACAATAGATTAGGTACCTATTAGATATGTTATTCCAGTATAACTTTCTCTATTAGTTAATTACGTGTATTTAGTAGGTAATTATAAATAATATAAATCTAACAAGGGAGAAATTTTGTTTAGTTACTTATAATACGTTTAGATACGTACATCGTACTTTAAAAATTAAAAATGCCCGGAAAGTTTTTAAACGAACGTAGTCAAGAACTAATTTGTAACGTATACGAATACTTCTGCCGAGAAAGAGATAATTTTGCTATTTTGGAAAATGTTGAAGCAGTGATAAAAAGAACGTGTAGTGCTCTAAAAGTTTGTGAGAAAACAATAAGGAACATTATTTTGAGTAAACGAACGGGTACTCCATTACCAACAAGGATTAAAAGATCCTGTAAAAAGCCTAAAACTAGAGACATGCCCGAACCATTAAAACATACAATAAGAGATACTGTTTATGACATTTACGCGAAAAAGGAACATGTCACGTTGCAAAGAGTTAAAAATGTATTGCATGATAAGGAATTATTGGAAGCATCACTACCAACTATACGTAATATTTTACGAAGCATTGGATTTAAACATAAAAAGACTGCAACCGCAGAGCACTTTGCGAAAAAAAGATGTGGCATTCGCAAGAGTACGATTTTTAAAAATTATATCCACAATATGCAAAAAGAATTGCCTCTACCGGTCGTGTTTCTAGATGAAACCTGGATATTTAATAAAGGGTCAGTGAAAAGATCTTGGCAGGACGATACTCCAAAGTCTGTGAAGAATACACAGTGTTCTTCAACTGGGAAAAGATATATAATTCTGCATGCTGGTAATTCAAGTGGTTTCATTGAAGATGCAAGTTTAATATTTGCCGCAAAATCAAAGTCATCAGATTATCATGACAATATGGATGCAACAGTTTTCGAAAAGTGGTTAAAGGAGCAGTTACTACCAAAGTTAAGCGAACCATCTATAATCGTGATGGATAATGCACCATATCATTCTCGTCTTGTGGAACGGATGCCGTCTTCTAGCTGGAGAAAATTAGAGATACAAAAGTGGCTACAAACCAAAAATATACCCTTCGCTGACAGTGATTTAAGGATAGATCTTTTGCATCTTGCTAAGCAACATAAAAGTGAAAAATGCTACGTAGTTGATAACATTATTTTAGAACATGGTCATTTTATTCTGTGATTACCTCCGTATCACTGTCAATTTAATGCCATTGAAAACATTTGGGGAATTTGCAAATCATATTATGATAAAAACATTGGTAGAGATGGATATTCTGACAATAATGTACTACAAATGTGGGAAGAGTCTTTAAAACAGTGTGACGGTGATATTTGGAAAAAAAACAAACTTATATCGGATGGATGGTCACGTGAAAAAGTGCTAGATGTATCGGTAGAACCGTTAATAATTTCTGTCGGTGGTAGTGATACAGAAGACAGTTATTCGGATTATGACGACAGTGAAGTTCCTTTTAAGACTGCACTTAATTAGTGATTAATTTAATTCTAATTAATTGTATAGGTATTTATTGAAATAAGTACCTATTATTTTTATGTTTACTGTAGCAATGATAAACCAAATTTCTCCCCTTGTTAGATTTATATTATTTATAATTACCTACTAAATACACGTAATTAACTAATAGAGAAAGTTATACTGGAATAACATATCTAATAGGTACCTAATCTATTGTTAATTGTGTACGTAGGATACTTCAGTAAGTTTAATGTTTATGTCATTATAATTATTTTAATGTTTGCTGTAACAATAGCTTTATTCATATTTTAAATAAATGATTCTTTCTTTAATTCGTTTGTTTAAAAAATAGATATACAGGTTACTTACCTGCATAACATTTATGTGGTACGATTTGAGAAAATAAAAATAAAATTTGTAGTACCACTGGATCATCATAACTTGCGGTCGATATTTGTAAGTAGGTGCAACGTGCCGCTTTATAATGCCGTCTTCTTCTAATACAGGTACTTAAATGGAAAATCCATTTCAACGTAGGATGAGGTGTTAGTTCACCGCCCGCAGCGCTAACAAACATTCTATATATCTTTTGTCTTCTTTATACAATACGTGTAACAAAGACCAAAGTATATTCGTACGTATTAGCAGAATATATGCGCTAATCTGAAAACGGACTTCTTACATTTTATGTACTATATAT